>JAJOZX010003364.1:75000-82500 GCA_023014485.1 Bathynomus jamesi | reverse complement strand
ATAACACCCCTTTTTGATTCACTTCACCAACATGGAAATTAATACATACCCGCAACTCTGTGGTATCTGTAAGGATGCAACAGATGAGACAGGGGCGATGAGGTATGATTTTTGTCAGCTACTTTTTTATTTTAAATGCCTAGAATGGGGAGATGAAAAAATCTCCCTTATAACGAACGCAAAGCAGTTTAATGGGATAAAATTTTTCTGCGAAAACTGCTTGACCGAATTAAACTCTTTTACAGTATTTAAAGCAGAAAGAGACTAAGAGAAGAGAATGAAAGAGGAAAGTGTGAAAAAAGAACTGGAAAACGAAAGAAACGGAGAAAGGCGAAATAGAAAAAAGCAAATACCGTCACAAAACGAGGCCGAAAATACACAGGCGACAAAAACTGTAAAGACAACACACAGCATAAGGGCAACGAACGACACAAACACAACTAGCACAAATAGCACAAATAGGACAAGACAAGAGGGCAGTCAAGAAAACGGAGTGAAACTGTCCCCCAATAAGGAGCAAAAAACAAAGGCCAAGAGTAAATATGGGGAAGAAATTATATGCAGGTATTATATAAAAGATAATTGCAGATTTAAAAGAGGACAATGTATATATGAACATCCCCCAATATGCAATTTCTTCTACAATAATGGTCATTGTAAATTTGGAGACGGATGTAAATTCTACCACCCAGAAATCTGCAGGACTTACGCAAAATATGGGACCTGCAAATTCGGGAAAAAGTGCGACTATCAACATCTCCTGACGGACTCAAGGAACAAAGGAAAAAGTTTAAATGACAATAGGAATAACAACAATAGGAACAACAATAGGAACACAATGCGCGAACAAGAAAATTTTTTCAACATCGCGGACACGTTACGGATGCTAAATGTCATCCACATGCAGTTGACACAGCTGGAAACCCCCGAGCCAAACTGCTACCGGGCAAGAAGCTACCAGTACAAGTAGGCGGAAACGGATCTCTCTCAGAGGATCATAGGGCAGAGATATCGAAGGAAAACGAACTTGAAATGCGCAAGGGGCAACGAAAAACAGAAAACATAAAAATTGTTCTGGCTAATATTCAAGGAATAAGACCAAACCAATCACTCAATAAGGTTTCGTACCAGAAAGGATTTATGGACGAAACAACGGCGGACATTGCATGTTGCCTCACAGAAACTCATCTTAAAGATTGCCTAGGAAACTGTGCAAACTGCGAACATTGTATTGATAAGAAAGAGAGAAATATAGAGGGCTTCAACTTACTAAGAGCGGATAGAACGACGAGACGTAAAGGTGGCTGTGCTATATATGTACAGGAAGGTCATATGACAGAGACGATAATAAGTAAATCAAACAGCTATGTGGAAGTCCTAGCAGTGAAAATAGAAAAACTGAACGTGATAGTAATAGTCATCTATAGACCTCCAAGCACCCCAACCGAAAAATTCTCGGAGGCCATTGATGACATCAGAAAGCTAATAAGGGCCATAAACCCTCCATCCCCCAATATAATGATCTGCGGAGACTAACTTCCCTTTTATAAAATACAAAAAGGTGAATAGGAATATATATATTCACCAGCACAAGGGTGGCACAAGAGAAGACCAGCAGCAAGCAAAAATGTTGATGGCTCTCACAGAAAATACCAGAAAAAATAACTGCCTGGATCTGGTATTCAGGAATAACACGAACTTGATTGCTGATATAAAAATAACCCCAACCATTATCTCAGACCACAACTTAATCGAGATATCAACGAATATGACGACAGAATTAAAAGACAATACGCATATTGAGGAAAGAAGTAAATTCGGAGCCTTTAACTTAATCTCCAAGACTATAAATTGGGAAGCAATCAGATCGCACATGGCCCATATAGAATGGAGAACAATTTTCGAGAATAAAACAACTGAAGAAATGCTAACCTTGGAAGAAAAAACGCTGAGAATTTTAGAAAAATATGCTCCGAAATCACAGCCAAAAGGAAAGAGGAGCTGGCTAGAGAGGCAAAAGAGAAGACTTTTCCGCAAAAGAAAGGGAGTGGAGGTGAAGTTAGGCAACTGCGGAGATAATGACAGGAAAGCAATAAAAGAAAAACTGGAGGGTATCGATAGGGAAATACAAGCCCTGATTAAGGACCATACAGAGAAGGAAGAGGAAAAGGCGGTAGAAGCAATAAAGGAAAATCGAAAATACTTCTATAGCTATGCAAAAAGGAAAACAAAAACGCGCGCCGCTATTGGGCCCTTAAGGAAGAGAAATAATGAACTAACCGACGATCCAAAAGAAATATCTGATACATTGAGAGCTCAATATGAATCAGTTTTCAGTACCCCAAAAAGTGACAAAGCGATACCTGATATAAATGCATTCTTTGAAGAGGAATTGCAAGGAGAGCATATACAGCAGACTGATTTTGCACCAGAAGATGTAGCGAGAGCTATAGGACAAATGAAACCACATTCAGCTGCAGGTCCGGACAATTGGAACGCATTATTGATTAAAAACTGTAAAAATGAAATAGCTACACCTTTAAAATGGATATGGAGAAGATCCCTAGACACTGGGGAAATATCGACCATCTTGAAAAGAGCAAACATTGTCCCTATATATAAAGGAGGGGACATATCTCAAGCAAAGAACTATAGACCAGTGTCATTGACGTTCCACCTCACCAAAGTATTTGAAAGAATAGTTAGAAAGAAAATTTATGATTTCCTGGAGACACGGGAAAGATTCAACGAAAATCTGCATGGATTCCGATCAGGTAGATCATGCCTATCACAACTAATAGAACACTACAACAATATCCTAGATGCATTGGAAGACAATGCCAACTACGATGTTATATACATAGATTTTGCTAAAGCTTTCGACAAATGTGACCATGGTATAATAGTACATAAAATTAAATATATGGGAATAACAAGCAAAGTGGGAAAATGGATCTACAACTTCCTCAGAGAACGTCTGCAGGTCGTCAAAATTCAAAGTATATCATCATCAGAATCGGAAGTACGCAGCGCAGTACCACAAGGGACAGTACTGGCCCCATTCCTGTTCATTACCATGCTAATAGACATAATATATATATATTAATATATTATATGTTATAATGTTATAATGTTTCAGATCAACAAAGACTCTAGGATCCACTCATGGCTAATCTACCTAACTGTGTTCGTAACTGGGTATTGTGCATGTCCTTCGTGGTGGCGGAGGGAACCTACAATTTTACGTGGGTTCTGAATCACAAAGCCTCAATTTTACTACCTTAAACTATACCCAATCTATCAACATATGCGTCCAATCGATTTTTAAACATATTTATAGACGTGCTACTAATTACTTCTACCGGCAAACTATTCCAGCTATTTACTATTCTATGAGTAAAAAAGATTTTGCCAACTGCTGTCTCGAACCTTCTACTTGTCAACTTACACCCGTTATTTCTAGTCCTATTATATTGAGATATTTCGGAAAAGCTATCTCTATCTACGTTATCCAACCCATTCATAATTTTGAAAACCTGGATTAGATCACCCCTTAGCCTCCTAGTCTCGAGTGTAGTCAATTTTAACTCCTCAAGCCTATCCTCCTACGACTTTGACCTAAGCGACGGAATCACCTTAGTTGCTCGTCCTTGAACTCTTTCGATTTTGTCTATATCTTTTCGCATATGCGGATTCCAAAATTGGATCGCCTACTCGAAATGGGGTCTAACTAATGATTTATAAAGAGGAACTATAATATCGCTCGATTTGTAGTCAAAATTCCGAGATACTTTGTTCGCTTTATTGACCGCTGCTGTACTTTGTTTCGCTACTTTTAAATCACCAGTGACTATAACTCCTAAATCGTTTTCCTACTCTACGCTTGTTAACTCCTTCCCTGACATATTATACGCAAAATTACCGTTACGCGAACCTATATGTAAAATTTTGCACTTATCGACGTTAAATCTCATTTGCCATGTGACTGACCAATCAACGATTTTATTCAGATCATTCTGGATTTTACCTCTATCTTTGTCATTAATCGCCCTACCACCCAGCTTCGTCTCATCCGCAAACTTTGAAACTGTACTGACTAGGCCGACATCAAAATCGTTAACCCTTTCATACCAGATTTTCGTTTATTTTCATGTCACAAAAAACCACTTGTGCTATATCTCCAGAATGACTAAAATCTCATAAAATTTGATGGTCTCATTGGTGCCCGTACGGCATGAAAGGGTTAACATATATATAAGAAAAAGCAAGGGGCCCAATACAGAACCCTGAAGAACGCCACTCGCTACATTAGACCAAGAAGAGTCTGCTCCATGAACGACCACCCTCTGTTTCCTACCTCGCAACCACTCTTCTATCCAATTTATTACTACACCCCTGATTCCATGAGAATTAGATTTTCAATGAGTCTTTTGTGCGGTACGGTGTCACACGCTTTTTGAAAATCGAAATACACTACATTAACCGCCCGATGACTATCGTAAACGTCAACTACGCTTTGAAAAATTTCTAAAAGATTAGTTAAACAAGATTTGTTTCGCCTAAAACCGTGCTGCTTATTTCTAACTAAGATATGCAATTCTAAATATTCGACTATACGATCCCTAATTATTGATTTCAGTAGCTTACCTACAACAGACGTTAAACTGATTGGCCTATAATTTCCCGCCGCACCTTTATCGCCTTTCTTAAAGATAGGTGTTACGTTTGCTAACTTGAAATTATCTGGTACGTACCCCTCAGAAATAGAAGCATTAAAAATCTTTGTTAGCGGCACAACAATGCTATCTTTTAATTCTTTTAGTTGTATGGAATATATGGAATCCGGCCCCGGTGATTTATGCATTTTCATTTTATCAACATGACGCATTACTTCCCCTTCACTAAGCACAATATTATCCAAAATATTACTATTATCAAAAGGTATTATGTCTATGACCGTAGGGATATTCGTTACATCTTCCATAGTAAAAACTGACGTAAAAAACTCGTTTAGCAAGGTAGCCATTTCCTTGTTTTCAGAAACTAGATCTCCGTTAACATTTTTCAACGGCCCCAAGACACTTTTTACTGGATTTCTATTGTTGAAGTATTGAAAGAATCGCTTGGGGTTTTCTTTACCGTCACGAGCTATGGAGATTTAAAATTCGCGCTTGCACTTTTTTATTACACTTTTCGCTTCACGCCTTAGAGATATGTAGTTGTTTCGTAACCACAAATTGTCTTTATCGCAATTATGTAGCCTATAAGCCATATCTCTACTCTTTATAATGTCTCCTACTCTAGAAGTACACCACAAGAGCTTGTTGTTTACTTTCGCACGCTTAATTTTGTACTGTACATATTCCTCATTTATAGTTCTAAATATTGTTTCAAACGATTCCCACATTAGTTTTTCGTTGGAGATCCCCATTACGTTTTCCAAATTGACGTGTGACAATTTATTTCGAAATTTACAAAAGTCTGCGTGCTGGAAGTTTGGAATTTTAGTCGAGTTAGCTGGTTTCGAATGACTTTCTGAGAGGACAAACTCTACCATATTGTGATCGCTATTGCTTAACGGTTCTATTACTTGAAGATCAGTGATTAGCCTTTCATCCGTAGTTATTGCTAAATCTAAAATACTGTCCAACCTCGTAGGTTCCCCAACCTTTTGAATAAGAAAGCTATACTCGAGAAAATTAACTAAACACGAGCACGAAAGCGATCGATCTCGGGATAATAATGACAGATGATGCGAAATTCGAAACACAAAATCAGGTAGCGATAAATAAAGCAAAAAGAGTCGCCGGACAGGTACTAAGAACGTTCAAGAGAAGGGACAGGACAGTAATGATTCCCCTGCTAAAAACAATGATTATACCAAAACTTGAATACTGCTCAGTTTTGACGTCCCCATATAAAAAGGAAGAAACTATATACTAGAAGAAACGCAAAGGCATTTCTCAGCCAAGATTGATGGCTGCAAAGAACTCAACTACTGGGAAAGACTACGCAAACTAAATCTGTACTCCCTGGAAAGAAGAAGAGAGAGGTACACCATAATCTATATATGGAAAATGATCGAAAAACTGGTACCAAACCTAAAACTAAACCCAATTACCATTCAAACAACACTGGAAAATAGGAAAGGCAGAATGTGTAGTGTTCCCAAATTAAAGGCCCGAAAAGGGACATCCTCAACTCTGAAGAAAAATAGCTTGGTTGTCAGGGGGCCAAGACTTTTCAACCAGCTTCCAAAGGATCTCAGAAACGTAACGGGGGTCGAAGTTGAAGTCTTCAAGAGAAGACTGGATGCCTGGCTCAGGAAGGTACTAGATGAGCCGGGCGTGCCTGGCTATGTACGGTGGAGAGCGCAAGAAAGGAACTCGCTCCTCCACCAAGCCAGACCTAGAGGCGGAGCCACCAGCTTGACCTCCGTGTGAAGAGAGACCAACGCACGAAACAACATAAGGTTCATAAGGTAATATATATATATATATATATATATATATATATATATATATATATATATATTTATATGTGTATATATATATATATATTTTAAGGTAGTAAAATTAAGGCTTTGTTGTTCGGAACCCACGTAAAATTGTAGGTCCCCTCCGCCACCACGGAGGACATGCACAATACACAATTACGAACACAGATAGGTAGACCAGCCATGAGTGGATCCTAGGGTCTTTGTTGGTCTGGAACATTATAACATTACATTACAACATTATATATATATATATATATATATATATATATATATATATATATATATATATATATTAGGGTGATTCAAAAAAATCGAAGTTTTTTTAATTGTTCAACCTGTATTTTTGTTCCCTATGACAAAAAAGTAGTGTATGCCAAATTTGGTGAATTTTAAATAAAATTTACTATGTGCTACCAGGCGTCAAAGTTTCCCTTTTTTTTCAATTTGTTTGTTTTTACAACTTATGATTTTATGTTTAATTGTGTATATTTCAGAATTTTTAATTAATGGTTTATATACTAGCTTGCTTTTAATTGTTGTTTGGAACTCGTAATTTTGATACCAATTAATCGATTATGGAAGCTAGGCCTAACTCACCATCACCTAGTTGCTTAGTTGGGAGAAGTTCTACAAGAAAAGAAACTGAAGTATGGCTAATTGGGCAGCCCTTTGCAGTACTAAAACATTCGTATTACCATCAGAGAAGGAAATGATGGCCCTCTTCATGCACTACAGAAATATTAAAAAGCGAGGCATTAGAGAATCATGCTACTCTACTGCAGATGATGTGCTAGCAGTTTGGAAAAAAACAGGAATACCAGCAAAATAGCGTACATGTAGTAGATAAAATTCAAGGAATACTGAAGGAATGGCAGCTGCTTAAGAAAAACAAAGCAAACAAATTGAAAAGATCACAAAATTTAAATAATAAAGAAGAAAAATGGAAAGATAAACTGGAAAACTTATTTGACATTGCTCATGAGAATGCTATGCAGCTTATA
>JAJOZX010003364.1:60000-70000 GCA_023014485.1 Bathynomus jamesi | reverse complement strand
AGACATAAAAGGATACATGCTGCCAAATTGGAAAAATTGGGAATCACTCAGTCGTTTTTTAATAATCCAGATAATTTTATTTTTAATTTCTCTAATAGAGTTTTAAGTATTAGAGAGAAAGAAATATTGTCGTTAGGCTTAAATTTTGATCTACCTCATTATAAACTAAATTTTTATAAATTTTTCTCTGGCTTTGAAAATCTTCTCATGAATATTAAGAATTGTGAGATCCGACCAAATTTCTCGTTTCATAACTTGGTAAAACAAGTGGAGAGCATCTCTTTTAAGAATTTTTATAATTTTAAACCCCATAAGGTGTTTCCTCCCCTCTTTAATAAGCAAGATTTTAAAATTCTTAATAATTTGAAAAAGGATAACTCTGTCATCATTACAAAACCGGATAAGGGTAAAGGAGTAGTGCTGATTGATTCAACAGTTTACATAAATAGAATGGAGACAATTTTGTCGGATACGTCTAAATTTAAAAGGGTAAAAGAGAATGTTCTGTCTAAATTACTAAAACTCGAAGATAAACTTAATAGGTGTTTGCGTAAATTAAAAAATAGTAATATTATTGCTGACAATACATACAATTTTTTATTTGCTTCTGGTTCTAATCCAGGAATTCTATATGGTTTACCTAAAGTCCATAAGCCAAATTTCCCACTAAGACCTATTCTTTCGGCATGTGGTACATTCAATTATAATTTAGCCAAATTCTTCGTTCCCTTGCTTTCAAAACTCACCTTTAATGATTATTCTATTAACAACTCGTTTGATTTTGCTAAAGAGATAAAAGAGATCAATCATGCCGATTCTCTTACTATGGCCAGTTTTGATATCTCGTCATTGTTTACTAATGTCCCGTTAAAAGAAACATTAAATATCATACTAAATAAGTTATTCACTACTGATAATACTCTTATTAATGGCCTCACTCAGACTCAATTTAAAAACCTTCTCGAAATAGTGTGTTTTGATAATCTTTTCTTATTTAATAGCAACCTTTACAGCCAAATTGATGAGGTAGCTATGGGTTCCCCGTTAAGCCCAACACTAGCAAATGCATTTCTTTGCCATTAAGAAGAAATTTGGTTGAAAAGTTGTCCTAGTAGTTTTAAACCCATATATTACAGAAGATACGTGGATGACACTTTCTTAATATTTAATTAACCATCCTTCACACGTAAAACTTTTTCTTGATTATCTTAATAAACAACATAGTAATATTAAGTACACGTGTGAAAACGAAACAAATAATAGTTTACCTTTCCTGGATGTTTTAGTTAAACGGGCTCATAATAAGTTCCATACTTCACTATTTCGAAAACAAACTTTTACTGGCTTGGGAACCAATTATTTAAGTTGTATGTTTTATAAATATAAGATTAGTGCTATAGTAACATTATTAACAAGAAGTTACCGTATTTGTTCGGATTACTTTTCGTTAAACGAAGAATAAAAATTTTTAAAACAGTACTTTATTAACAATTACTACCCTTCTCATCTATTCGATAACCAATTAAAGAAATTTTTAAATAACACTTTTGATACTAAACTCCCCATAACTACAGTACAAAAAGAAACCAGATATATTAAATTACCTTTTTATGGTTATTTATCATTGCGTATTCGAGGTGAATTGTCCAAACTGCTCAAGTCTAGTTATCCCCAAATAAATTTTAGATTCGCCTTCGTCAACCCACTTAAATTATCAAATTTTTTAAAGTTCAAAGATGAATTCCCCAAAACTGTATGCCCCAATGTTGTTTACAAATACACGTGCGACAGCTGTAAGGCTGCGTATATTGGCAGCACTCAACTCCAACTGGAGGTGCGCCTTTCTCAACATTTGGGCTTGTCAGTCCGTACCAACCGTCCCCTCAGTAGCCCTCCACAATCCGCAATTAGAAACCATAGTAATGAAAACGACCATCCCCTTCACAAAACTCAGTTTGAAATTTTAACTAGATCCAATAACCTTACAGAACTCCGAATTTTAGAATCTTTGTACATCTATAGAAACAAACCCTCCCTTAATAATAATAGCTCATCCTACAAATTACAACTCTTTTAACCAACCAACCGATTTTCACAGACATACCCTTTCTAATCCTCTGACCATCCAGTGTTCTCTTAGACTTTGCCAAGTATGGAGGTGGATGTAAACATTGTGTATTTACCTATTGAGGTAATTTAATTTAATTTTAGTTTTTATAGTGATGAAATTTAAATGATTTTAATTTTGTATTGATGCAATTTTCATTTTGCTTTAAGGTTTTAATTTTAATGGTTTTAATATTGTATTGATGTAATTTTCACTTTTTACTTTTGTTTTAAGGTTTTAAGACTTAATTCACTGATGATGACAAAAGATTTGTCGAAACGTCTGAAGTACAAATAAATGAAAATGTTTGCCGTTGTGTTGATCCTTCTGTTCATCTGTAAGCTCCGTTTCCCTAAGGAGAAGTCAATAGTTTTGATATATATATATATATATATAGATTATATGTATATTTATATATATATATATATATATATTATATATATATTTATACATATATTTTGTGTATATATATATATATATATATATATAATATATTATATTATATATATATATATATATTAGGGTGATTCAAATATGGGGGTAAAATTTTTTTTTTTATATTTTAATGTGTTCAACCCTTTAAATGGTTCATTTCAGCATAAAAACAACTATCCTAAAATATTTTAGCAAATTTTTAATTTTTAGGGGTTGCTACCAGCAATTAAAAATTGACAGAACGACTCAAATTGTCAAATTTTTCCACACCACCCAGGGGGTACAGTACAAGGCGCATTGCTTTTTTTTTAATGTGGAAAGCTCCCCAGTAGGTCCTACCATAACCACAAGCATGCATAATTAAACTAGCATGATATTTGAGACATTAGCTGTCCTTACTTCATCAATGTTTCTTTCTTTCTATCAGGGTAAACAGCCCTGTAGTTTTTCACTACTTGTAGCAAGAATTGTTTTTGATCTTCGTCATGTGTTAGTATTTTATTATATTCATCCATTAATTTTACTCCTCTTTCCGCTATATCATTGATAGATTTCTTAGCGGAGTTATACTCTTCATCATTATGCCATTCTTTAGCATCTTTGAATAAAAATTTTGAACTAAATTCTGTTATTGTAAAGAATCTTTGCGTATTTGATGACAAAATCTTCTAATTTCTTCGTTGGAATAAGTGCAGGATCTAGAAAAGCCCGTTTTGCAGGAAGAGTTTCTGTTGTATTTTGCAAGGCCTTTACAATTTTGTTTTTCGTTTCAGTAGGCACTTCATCATCATAAAAGGCCAAGGCTACCAGTTCTTCTGATAGGTACCAGAGGTGACCTAACAGTTTTTTAATAGCAACAAATGCAATTGTGTCATTTATTTGTTTGTAGACTACAAGATTCTGTAATAATTCCAGAGCAAGATGAGGAGCGCAAGATGGCACAGGAGCTGTAAACCATGCCTTTACATATAACCGAGTAGCAAATAGACAGATGTCTTTTAGTCCTTTTTTGTCTTTTACTGAAATTTTGAACTGAGATTTGAACATAAAATTTTTTAATGAATATGTAATTTTGGCCATCCACCTAGCCCGATGAAGTCCCGCTGGATGTTTAAATTTGATTCCACCTTTTGGTTCACCTCCCCAAAAAATAATTGTTAACTGCAATAGTTCTAGGTAATCGTCTCTTGGTTGGAATGTATCTAGTTGATTTGTTGCAAATATAATTATGTCATCTTTGATGTCATGAATATTTTCATAGATATCTGGATCTGATAATGCTGTTTCGTAGTCCTCCTTAATAATGCTTGACCATTTTTCTCTGAAGTTCTTAAAAAGGACTATATCTGGGCCAGAAGATGGTGATAAAGACTTTGAAACAACAGCTTCCAGCATAATTTCAAATATATGGTGTCGACATGCCAGCCACAATAAATGGTTGTCGAATTTTTGTTCTAGAAGAATAGCTACACTATTTCTAGGACCAGTATTGGCTGCCGTTGTATTGAAACACATGCATTTTATTTGTTCGCAGATGTCCCATTCAAGCGATGTCTGATTGTTTGCATTAAAAAGAGACGCATTTCTGTCACTCAATTTTGCAACATCAAGACTTCCTAATAATTTATCATCAAACAATTTTCTACGTTTGCCAACCTTACTTTTCCATGTTGAAGGTTGTGCAGCACAGAAACCAGATTCATCACTTTTACTCTCCTCTGATTCTGATGATGTACTGGTGAGTATGACAGCCTCTTCATTCTTCTTTCTTTTGATCTCTTCTTCTGCTTTCCTCTTTTCATAACGTTGTTGCTTTTCTGCTGCTCTTTGCTTTTTTTTAGCAACAGCCTTATCAATGGTACCCATTTTCCATGACGTCCTTTCTCACGTTGCATTTTCAAGAATTTCTATCATCTTCTATTTTTATAAGCTGCATAGCATTCTCATGAGCAATGTCAAATAAGTTTTCCAGTTTATCTTTCCATTTTTCTGCTTTATTATTTAAATTTTGTGATCTTTTCAATTTGTTTGCTTTGTTTTTCTTAAGCAGCTGTCATTCCTTCAGTATTCCTTGAATTTTATCTCCAACATGTATTCTTTGTTTTGCTGGTATTCCTGCTTTTTTCCAAACTGCTAGCACATCATCTGCAGTAGAGCAGCATGATTCTCTAATGTCTTGCTTTTTAATATTTCTGTAGTACATGAAGAGGGCCATCATTTCCTTCTCTGATGGTAATACGGATGTTTTTAGTACTGCAGAGGGCTGCCCAATTAGCGATACTTCAGTTTCTTTTCTTGTAGAACTTCTCCCAAATGAGTAACTGGGTGATGGTGAGTTAGGCCTAGCTTCCATAATCGATTAATTGGTATCAAAATTACGAGTTCCAAGCAACAATTAAAAGCAAGCTAGTATATAATCCATTAATTAAAAATTCTGAAATATAAACAATTAAACATAAAATCATAAGTTGTAAAAACAAACAAATTGAAAAAGAGGGAAACTTTGACGCCTGGTAGCACATAGTAAATTTTATTTAAAATTCACCAAATTTGGCATACACTACTTTTTTGTCATAGGGAACAAAAATACAGGTTGAACAATTAAAAAAAAAATTTGATTTATTTGAATCACCCTAAATCATATATATATATATATATACAGGGCCGGATCTAGAAGTTGCGAGGCCCTAGGCAGATCTAAAAATTGCGAGGCCCTAGGCCTATATACGGTATATGAAAATATGGACTTAATTATCGGTACTGTACCAGCAATATTAGAATCCCGCATAGACAGAACTATGCCAACACTTAAAAATTAAACCAAACCAAAGTAATCACGCATTGAAATTGTATAAGAAATATAAATAAACCATACAAATAAGTATAAATTATAATATGAATCAAGATTTGTATCGAAAATATAAGAATGATTTCTAAGATTTATATAATATTATAGGTAATGACTTCCCATAGTATACAAACGTTTTTCATATGTGATGTATAAGAGATGTTGACATTTCATTTTTTATAATAGTGAGCGATCGACTTATCAGGCTAAATATTAATGCTTTAATATTTGGTTCAGATGCTCCCTGAATATTACAGCAATGCTTTTCTACTTTTCTTCGAGCTAAACTCTTCAATTAATTGAGAATAATGTAATGAATTTGTTATATCGTTTTCTATTGATAACATAGCTAATGATTGCAATCTCGCTTGAGACATGGTGGAACGCAAATATGTTTTAATAAGTTTGAGACGCGAGAAACTTCTTTCAGCTGAAGCAACAGTAACTGGGATGGTTAATACTATTCGAAGTGCAACATAAACATTAGGATAAATCTCACTTAGTTGTTTTTGCACTATATAAACAAGGGCATTTCCGAGATCTGTTTTCTCAGGTATAAACCTGCAAAGTACTTTAAGTTCTTCATAGAGTTCTAAATCATTAATATCACTTGAACAGAACGCGCAAAACGGCTTGAGCGAGGCCCCATTTGGCGCGAGGCCCTAGGCGATCGTCTAGTTCGCCTATAGCTAAATCCGGGCCTGTATATATATATATATATATATATATATATATATATATATGTGTATATATTAACGTAAAGAACGACGCTTGTATAGGAGAATATTCCACGCAAGGTGAGAGCGTCGTTCTTTACGTTAATTATACTGCGTGTTTGCAGTTTAAATGTATATAATGTACGGCATTCGGAAGGTGCCCCCTTGGGGCATTGGTTTCTGCGCGTATGTAGAGGAATTACGGCATTTGATTGAGTGAGGCCCGTGGTGTAATGGTTATCATATCTGACCGGCAATCGGAAGATCCCGGGTTCGATTCCCGGGTGGTTACCTCATTTTTTCATTTGTTTCGTTCTCTCGCTCTCATCTTGCGCGGCATATTCTCCTATACAAGCGTCGTTCTTTACGTTAATTATACTGTGTTTTTGCAGTTTAAATGTATATATATATATATATATATATATATATATATATAATATATATATATATATATAATTAATATATATATATATATATATATATATATATATAATATATATATAAAACAACATTTTCATTAAAAATTCAAGTCCATTTATATATATATATATAATATATATTTATATATATATAATTAATATATATATATATATATATAATATATATAATATATATTTATATATATATAATTAATATATATATATATATATCCCCGCAAGGGGGTTCTAAGCTCGTGCTCTTGAGTGCTCTTTGTGCTCGTTTGTACGTGCTTGTTCCTGGAGGTTTCACGTGCGCCCTCCCGGCCCTAGCACCCAAGGATGATGGGGCTCGACCCTGCAGTCTTTCTCATCCTTGGTCTTTTTCCACTTCGACTGTCCCCTCCACCCTTTCTTTTTCCTCTGTCTTTCCTCTCACTTTTTCTTTGTTTTTTCCGCTGAGATATGCCCTTTTAAATAGAGGCGAATCGGTTCTTCCCGAACTTAAAAAAAAATATATATATATATATATATATTAGGGTGCGTCAAAAAACGAAGTTGTCACACGCGTTCGCCTGCTTGCAATTTTTATCCACTAAATGAGAAAACCTGGCAGTATAAAAATCAGTTCAATATATCAATGTTTAGGGGTCACGCACAGTGAATTAATAATCCTATTTATACCGGGGTGGGGCCATATGATCTGGTTTATCAGTATATATGTCATATGGCCCCACCTCGGCTGTTCTTTTCGTTAAAATACCCTGGAATGAATGGGGTTATGATTTTCTATATGAGGCTCTCTATTAATTGTTGGTTTCTTTTCTTCCACAGGTGGTTTGCTTAATGAAAATGGCGACGAAAGGTGCCAAGGAAGCGAAGAAGCTAGCTGATGAAATCTGGTTGTTGCGGAAACCCTGAAGATTTGGATGTTTAAGGAGGAGTTTGTTAGACTCTTGCGGCCGCAACGTCCTTCTTCCTCTCGTGGCCCGAACCACATGGGACTTCTCTGGGAAAAGCTCGGAGATTTCTGCATTTTCGTCGTAAAACATCACCTACGCGTCTGGTTCACAGCCAAGACAGCTTCCGCAGCAGCACGAATGGACCTCACGCTGCTCAAGGAACTCGCGGAACATGAGGATCCCATCATCAAGGAAGCCGGCACGATGGCGATGAGTCGGCATCTATGGTACTTGTTTGAAGTTACAGTCGGTCTCGCTTTCTTCGACGACGATGTTGCAGATGCTGGCAAACTCAAGATGGTCTCTAACATGAACTCTGTGGAAGGATCCCTCGAGCCCAGCTCTCGTGTGTTGGCCGTCGCAAGAGACGTCGTTGCAAAAGATCTTCCGGACTTCTTCACCTCCACAACTAAGAGGATCTTCCACCATCTTGAAATCGATACTGCGTTCTTATCAATGCCCCCTGCGTCCTGGGTAACATCAGACAGGTACAATCTGGGGAAGGAACGGGTCGGGAAGCTCCTCGTGACTAACGACACTGCTGAAAGAGGAGTGGCCCTCATCCACGAGTTCACGGCAAAGGGGTGTACCAAGCAAGAGGATCAGCTCCAATACATGATCCAGGTGGCAGAGGATCATCGGCGAGCGTACACGAAGACAGCAAACAAGAAGGACCTTCTTCGCTGAAAAATACTGTCTTTCTGAAGGCTTTTAGTTCTTTTCATGCATTCCAGTATTTCCGAGTATTTGTCAATTTCTTTCGTTTTGTTGGTGTTCACGTAGTACGGGGAAACCAATCCCAGAATATAATATATAAGTTTAGCTGTTTTGTTTCCAATTATTTTACAGTGTTCATTCCAGTTTAGTTCTTGTGAAAGTACGTTTGTGAAATTACCATTAATTCTGAGGTCTGGAATGTGATTGCTATTTATAGGTTTTTGTGGAAATGTATTTTTTAGTATATTTTGTTTTATTAAATTATCTGTTTTTCAATACATCCTTAACAAAGTGTATTAGCAAAATGTATTTTTATAAATACAAAACACGAATTATGTCTTCATATGCTGTAATGTATTAAATATTAAGTGGGTTAAACAATGCATAGTTTTCATAGAGTTACTTCCCCTGAAAATAATCAGTATGGGGAAATCAATCCCAGAATATATGCAGTATGTAGTGTACAAACTTTGTAGTGGATGCGTGAGGATGAGCGCACACACACACACACACACACATATATATATATATATATATATATATGCAAATAACTGCAATGACCGCGCAGTATATAAATGAATAGAAACGACATAAGTATTAAGGAACGTTTCTGCACACGAGGAGGAGAGATAACGAAATAATGAAAAATGAGGCGAACCGCCTGGGAATCGAACCCAGGGCCTTCCAATTGCCGTCGGACGCTCTACCATTATGCTACGGACCTCACTCAATCACAAATCGAAATTCTCCCAAATAGGGCAGAAACCAATGCCCTCAGAGAGCACCCTCGCAAATCGTGAATATGCGCAAATAACTGCAATGACCGCGCAGTATATAAATGAATAGAAACGACATAAGTATTAAGGAACGTTTCTGTACACGAGGAGGAGAGATAACGAAATAATGAAAAATGAGGCGAACCGCCTGGGAATCGAACCCAGGGCCTTCCAATTGCCGGTCGGACGCTCTACCATTATGCTACGGACCTCACTCAATCACAAATCGAAATTCTCCCAAATAGGGCAGAAACCAATGCCCTCAGAGAGCACCCTCGCAAATCGTGAATATGCGCAAATAACTGCAATGACCGCGCAGTATATAAATGAATAGAAACGACATAAGTATTAAGGAACGTTTCTGCACACGAGGAGGAGAGATAACGAAATAATGAAAAATGAGGCAATTGGAAGGCCCTGGGTTCGATTCCCAGGCGGTTCGCCTCATTTTTCATTATTTCGTTATCTCTCCTCCTCGTGTGCAGAAACGTTCCTTAATACTTATGTCGTTTCTATTCATTTATATACTGCGCGGTCATTGCAGTTATTTGCGCATATTCACGATTTGCGAGGGTGCTCTCTGAGGGCATTGGTTTCTGCCCTATTTGGGAGAATTTCGATTTGTGATTGAGTGAGGTCCGTAGCATAATGGTAGAGCGTCCGACCGGCAATTGGAAGGCCCTGGGTTCGATTCCCAGGCGGTTCGCCTCATTTTTCATTATTTCGTTATCTCTCCTCCTCGTGTGCAGAAACGTTCCTTAATACTTATGTCGTTTCTATTCATTTATATACTGCGCGGTCATTGCAGTTATTTGCGCATATTCACGATTTGCGAGGGTGCTCTCTGAGGGCATTGGTTTCTGCCCTATTTGGGAGAATTTCGATTTGTGATTGAGTGAGGTCCGTAGCATAATGGTAGAGCGTCCGACCGGCAATTGGAAGGCCCTGGGTTCGATTCCCAGGCGGTTCGCCTCTTTTTTCATTTCGTTATCTCTCCTCCTCGTGTGCAGAAACGTTCCTTAA
>JAJOZX010003364.1:40000-55000 GCA_023014485.1 Bathynomus jamesi | reverse complement strand
TCCGTGTGCAATGTATGGTAAATTCTTTAATAATAATGTCGTGGTGTTGTGTAGTATAAGCATTATTATTCAACCATATTCATCCATACGTCACGTTTTCCCGTCATTGATTTCCCTTGATCATTATCCTATATAAATTTTCATGCATTCGTTCGAGAACGCGAAAATACGTTCTCGTATTATTTTTTTCATTTTTATTTTTAATTATATGACCTCCCGAGATGAACTCGAAAAAAATGCTGAGGTTAAGTGATCGAATTCCGCTGACTAGCAGATTCGAACGCTCAAAGATAAAATACCTCCTTTCGCTCTGATTTCAAATTTATAACATATTATAACATATTATGTTATATCATATGTGTCATGTCTCATGTACTTGTGTTGTACTAATAACCATATATAATAACCATCTAGTATAACCATCTAGTATAACCATCTAGTATAACCATATATAAATATATAAAAACTGTAAGAATGGTAAACGACGTAATGTACTTCATTGAAACTGTAATTAAATGTAATGATTTAATATATACGGTAATGTGAGAATGTACTTTAAAATGGAAGTGTAATTAAACAATAAGTGAATATGAAGTAATCCATAATTGTAATCGTAATTGTAATGAACCAAAATTAATACGTACTCAGTCGTGTACTTAATTTGTACTTATGTGTACTATTACGAAATGATATCGCCTTCATAAATGTAGACTCGGCGAAAAATACGATTAGTTTTTATTTTTATTTTTTTTATTATTTTTAGTTGAAATTTTTCAAACCATCTGATCATGTGTTTAAAAGGGGGAAACTTAACCTTCGACTGTCTTCCCCCCCAAACATCATTTAAATTTATATTATACATGTATTTGTAAAATTAAAGCACTTCTTCATTAGACTTCTTCATCATAGCACTTCATTAGGACTCCCTTGTTAGCAGCCTTGCTGCGGGGAGGTGGCAGAGGCCCCTTGCCTCCTTAGTCTTTTTTAGATTCCGGCCTGAGCCATGGTCGAAAGAGGTCGAACCTCTACCCTTGTAATTCAGAGCACTAACTGTAAATTTTTAAGAAGTAAATTACCGTAAGAGAAACTTTTTATTTTTCCCTTCGAGTTGGGCTATCTTCAGAAGAACTTAGTCAAGTCGACAAGTTATAAAAGAAAAGTCGATAATTTTAGTATCAGAGAAAGTATCAGAGTATTATAAAAAGAGAAGAATTAAAAATTGGCGACCCTTTGCCCAAATTAAGAGACAACCCAAGCACCATAGAAGATATTGGCATAACAGTCTGGCGAGTCTGTAGCCAAGAGTTTAACAGAGTGGCGACCGAAAAGAATTAGAATGTTATAGAAGAAATATCCGTTGTGGCCTCACAACAAGAACGCCTCGTCGATACGAAGCACCCCAGAGGGATATAGAAGAAGGAGTTTAACAAACTGGCGACCCTTTACCAGGATAAGAAAAAGATTTTTAGAAGAAGATTTGTAGAAGAAGATTTTTAGAAGATTTTAACAAGAAGATTATTTTAAGAAGAAGATTTTAAGAAGAGGCCACTCTTTGGCCAAGATAGAAATTACCCTGCATCAGGATAAATCCAGTTGACCGGCGTGTCACGACTTCCAGTTCGTAACATCCACCCTTGAACCGGTGTGTCATGACTCCAAGTTCTCCACGCCTAGTTTTCATCCAAGAAGAAGTAGCCAGCAAGACGTCTTCAGGACACGTCTCTGAGGATTTTGCCAGTAGAAATTTTGTTAAGTACATTTTGTTTTTTTAAGTAATTTATAAACACTTGAAAAGTCAGTATTATTAACAGTTAATAATGAGTATCAAGTTAGAATTTACAAGAAACACTGAACATTTCAGACACCAGTGATACATTTTTTTAGTGAAACAGTAATTGTAACAGAGTTAATTGTAACACAGAGAGTTAATTGTAACACAGAGAGTTAATTTTAACAGAGTTAATTTCAAAGAGTTAATTTCAAAGAGAGTTAATTTCAAAGAGAGTTAATTTCAAAGAGAGTTAATTTCAAAGAGAGTTAATTTCAAAGAGAGTTAATTTCAAAGAGAGTTAATTTCAGTTATTTTCACTGTTATATTCAGTATAGAATAATTTTATTTTATGTACCAAACATAATAGTATCGTACCTTCGCGTACATTAGAGTGAAATGTTGTTTACATTTTATATTTTTGTTCGCAAATTTTTTTCAAATTATTGAATTGAATTGAATTGAAAATTAAGAGAGAGAGAGTTTACAGAGAGTTTATAGATTTAGAGAGATACTTGAAGTAATTTTGAAGTCATTTTTTTGAAGTCATTTTTTTTGAAGTCATTTTTGAAGTCATTTTTTGAAGTCAGAAGGTTGCACCAAGAGGGTCAACCAAAACAGAGGTTAATCGTCTCCACTTGAATAGAGATCAAGTGCAGTCATTTTTCCGTTTTCAGTTAATCTTCACTTGATAGCAGTTCAAGTGCAAGTCAGACAGTTTCAGAATACTTGACAAGCGTTCAAGTCAGACAGTTTCAGAATACTTGACAAGCGTTCAAGTCAGACAGTTTCAGAATACTTGACAAGCGTTCAAGTCAGACAGTTTCAGAATACTTGACAAGCGTTTAAGTCAGACAGTTTCAGAATACTTGATAAGTTAAGTTAGGTTCAGAATACTTGATAGAGTTCAAGTTAGTTTCAGAATACTTGATAAGAGGTCAAGTCAGAAGGTTGCGCCAAGACGGACAACCGCCCCACAGAGATTTATTCCAAGTCAGAGAGATTTATTCCAAGTCAGAGAGATTTATTCCAAGTCATTTTTATTCCGAGTCCAAGTCATTTTTATTCGAGTCCCAAGTCAGTTTTCAATGCAGTCAATTGAATTCAACTTTTTCTTTGTAGTTTAAGAGAATTTAATTTAAGAAAATGTAATCTAAGAATTTAATTCAACCTTTTTTTGTGTTGTAAAAGAGAATTAAATTCAACCAGAATTGACCGGTTTGCGTCTTTAGTTAACCTTTTTTTTTGTTTGTGAGAAGGAAATTGACCGATTTGTCTTTTCTTTTTCATGCATTGTTACGTATATAAATATATAGTCATGTAATTTATTATTTGTCACAAAACCGTTTTTACAATTGTTTGTAATGACTTTGATAATCATTGTAATGTATACGTGATAATAATAGTTGTGTAATAATTAATTAATCGATCTTGTCCCAATGACTCCTTTTAAATTACTATGCTGAGGAACATGCCGTCCCTCCGTTTTGTTTCAACTTTTTTTAATTTTTGTCCTAAGTAGTGTGACAAGCAATCTTTTTTTAAAGAGCAAAGTGCTCACGAAAGACTTATTGTCAATTTCAGACTTATATCCGCCACTTAGTCACTCAATTCCCCCGAATATAGTACTCCAAACTTTTTTTTTTAATTTTATTTTAATTTTAACACCCCAACCCCAGTTGAACCCAGTGTCGACCAAAACCGTTTTTACAAAAGTTTTTAACGAGTTTTATAATTATTTTGATTATATGATGACAGAAATAGCGTAACAATTAATCGATCATGTACCTAATTTATCCTGCTCTATACGATCGGGAAATTTACCCATATGACCGCACATACCCTAAATTTCAGTCATTTAATTTTTAATAAAACTTCTACACAATAAAACAGATGTATTTGTCTATATGCAAACAAGTTTTCAGATTAAAAAAATCAAATAATTCAAATTCTATCAACATTCAACGAAAGAGTATAATTTTTCTACTTAACATGCAAAAATTATTAAACTTTTTTAATATTTTTTTTATTATATAAAAATAATTTTTAATGAAAAATTTACCTGTAATTAGATTTTATAATAATTGACCTTGAGCTTAAAGGATTTTATAATAATAATAATAATAATGATAATAATAATAACAATAACTGACTTAAACTTAAAAGATTTTATAACCCTAAACCCATCTTAAATTATTATACATTATTTTTAAACTTTGTTAATTCAAAAACCTTCCAAATCCCTACACATTTGACCCCAGGTCTATACATCATCCACTACGTAATTCGATTTGTACCTACAACAGTCAATAAAAATGCATGTATGCACACTATATATACTATATACATACAAACCTTATGCTAAAATCATTGAATATCACAATAAACCTATTTCATTACGTAAGTGCAAACTATGCTATTTAGTCTTAATCATTTTTGCTTTCTAATATATCTTGCTCATGCATTTATTCAGTTACTTGAACAATCCTATCACCTAATCTGTCCCTCGAAATTGTAAAATACACACTTTGCACCTAATACACCCAAATACACACTAGACCACAGGTCTATACATCATCCATTACGTAATTCGATTTTTTACCTACAATAGTCAATAAAATTAGTTTATAAATTGTACTATCATGGAAGCCTCGAAAAATCCATGAACTTTAAAATTTATGTTTTTCCCTTTTACCTATTCATTATGTACATAATTTATCCCACAGAAAAAAATAAAATTTGGTAAAAATTTTTAACCATATCATTGTTTGTCTAACTTAATTGTTTGTCTAAATTAATGTATTAATCCTATTAAATGTTTGTCTAAAATTAAAGTATTAATCTTTGAATTCTTTTATATTATATAATAACACTTGTTCTGTATAAAAATTTGTAATGTAAAGAAAAAATTCGTCATCATCTAATTTGAATTCGTTAGATGTTATTTTCTCAATTGTATTGTATTAATTGTATTATTATTGTATTAATACCATTTTAGGGGGGAAATACTGTAAAAAGTGAACAATGAACAATTCCTACACCTTCATTATATGGATTCATTGTCTTCATGCAGTACTTATGTTCTTATAGTTTTATGTTGAATGTTCATTTTTACGTAAGAAACCAAAAATCGCCTAAGCGAGTCTTGTACACTGAGTCACGCGCTTGGTATATGGACGTCTTCCGTGTGCAATGTATGGTAAATTCTTTAATAATAATGTTGTGGTGTTGTGTAGTATAAGCATTATTATTCAACCATATTCATCCATACGTCACGTTTTCCCGTCATTGATTTCCCTTGATCATTATCCTATATAAATTTTCATGCATTCGTTCGAGAACGCGAAAATACGTTCTCGTATTATTTTTTTCATTTTTATTTTTAATTATATGACCTCCCGAGATGAACTCGAAAAAAATGCTGAGGTTAAGTGATCGAATTCCGCTGACTAGCAGATTCGAACGCTCAAAGATAAAATACCTCCTTTCGCTCTGATTTCAAATTTATAACATATTATAACATATTATGTTATATCATATGTGTCATGTCTCATGTACTTGTGTTGTACTAATAACCATATATAATAACCATATATAATAACCATATATAATAACCATCTAGTATAACCATCTAGTATAACCATCTAGTATAACCATATATAAATATATAAAAACACTGTAAGAATGGTAAACGACGTAATGTACTTCATTGAAACTGTAATTAAATGTAATGATTTAATATATACGGTAATGTAAGAATGTACTTTAAAATGGAAGTGTAATTAAACAATAAGTGAATATGAAGTAATCCATAATTGTAATCGTAATTGTAATGAACCAAAATTAATACGTACTCAGTCGTGTACTTAATTTGTACTTATGTGTACTATTACGAAATGATATCGCCTTCATAAATGTAGACTCGGCGAAAAATACGATTAGTTTTTATTTTTATTTTTTTTATTATTTTTATTGAAATTTTTCAAACCATCTGATCATGTGTTTAAAAGGGGAAACTTAACCTTCGACTGTCTTCCCCCCCAAACATCATTTAAATTTATATTATACATGTATTTGTAAAATTAAAGCACTTCTTCATTAGACTTCTTCATCATAGCACTTCATTAGGACTCCCTTGTTAGCAGCCTTGCTGCGGGGAGGGGGCAGAGGCCCCTTGCCTCCTTAGTCTTTTTTAGATTCCGGCCTGAGCCATGGTCGAAAGAGATCGAACCTCTACCCTTGTAATTCAGAGCACTAACTGTAAATTTTTAAGAAGTAAATTACCGTAAGAGAAACTTTTTATTTTTCCCTTCGAGTTGGGCTATCTTCAGAAGAACTTAGTCAAGTCGACAAGTTATAAAAGAAAAGTCGATAATTTTAGTATCAGAGAAAGTATCAGAGTATTATAAAAAGAGAAGAATTAAAAATTGGCGACCCTTTGCCCAAACTAAGAGACAACCCAAGCACCATAGAAGATATTGGCATAACAGTCTGGCGAGTCTGTAGCCAAGAGTTTAACAGAGTGGCGACCGAAAAGAATTAGAATGTTATAGAAGAAATATCCGTTGCTTGCCTCCTAACTAGAACTCCCGTCGATCCGAACCACCCCAGGGCCATAGACGGAGGGGTTAACATATATATATATAAATAAATAAATATATATAAATATGTATATATATATTTAAATAAATATATATATATAAATATATATATAAATATATATATATATATATAAATATATATATATCTATATATACATATATACAGGGCGTCCCAAAAAATGTATACACACTTTAAATACTTATAGAGGCAGTGTTTATTAAAATACATTTCATTTTCAAAATGTAATAGAATCTACAGACATTATTTAATTGTTTTGTCAACGCCTGTTTTCAAACTGACGTTCGTTCTGGTCCAGGCACTGCTGATAACGCGAAGCAATGGAATCGCAAACATCACGAAACATTTCGTTTGGTATTTGTGTGCATTCTCGTTCAATGGCTGCTCTCAATTCAGCGACTGTTGCAGGTTTTATAGCGTAGACTTTGTCTTTTAAGTATCCCCATAAAAAAAGTCTAGTGGTATGAGGTCTGGTGAACGCGGAGGGTATTCTACGAAACCCCTTCGTCCAATCCACATCCACATCGTGCCAAGTACCACTCGCAATACTCCACTCTTCGGTCCGGATCATCTTCATTAATAGCATGGACTAATCTTGGAATGTAACTTTTCCATTGACAGCGCTTCAAAATGCGTTGGACAGACGATTCTGAAATTCCTACCTCACGACTCGCTTGTCGCACAGATTTTCTTGGACTTTGGTGATACGTTTCCAGTACTCTTTCTTGCTTTGTGGGGCTTGTCGACGTCCGTGGTCTTCCGGAACGCTTCTTGTGGACATTCTGAACAGTTCCATCGGCTTCAAACTTATCTCTAATTCGAGTGATGGTAAGTCGCGTTGTTGGATCTGTTTGAAACTCCCTCCTAAACTGTCTTTGCACTTCAACTGCGTTTTCACACTTCCAGTAGCATTTTAGAATGAATTTCCTTTGTTCAAAGCTTAGTCTGACTGCCATTATTAATTCTAATGGGTTTAACTTGGAAAGAAAGAAACATCAATTGAGCTATCAGCTGTTAAAGTGTGTATACATTTTTTTGGGACGCCCTGTATATAAATATATATAAATATAAATATATATAAATATATACATATAAATAAATGTGTATATACAGGGTGGCCCAAAAAAAATGGCACCAATTTTGAGAAGTGATATCTCAATAACCATTGCAGCTAGGGACTTAAAAAAACAACCAAATGAAAGATAAGTCTTTTCTCTTTAAATACTTATTCTATGGCTTGATGGTTATAAGCACATATAATGCCCAAAATTGGCTTCCAAAATAAAATATACAAAACAAAGTTGCGCATTTATATTTATTCCTTGATCCTAATTTTAAATGAAATTTTTCTATTCCAGATCCCTCAAGATGGGATTGAGAGAATCTGATAAGAACATTATACAAGCACTACGTGAAGAAAAAGGATATTCATTAAACAGAATCCTTTACGAATTTCCAAATAGAAATTGGAAAAAAAGAACTGTGGCACATTTTTTACAAAAACTTAAAGAAACCGGCAGCAGTCAACGGCGTCCAGGAAGTGGTCGATCAAATAGTATTACAACGCCAGAAAACATTGAAAAAGTAAATGAAATCGTTTTAAGTCAAGAGGAAAACCGGGAACAAGTAAAAGTGAACGTGAAGTTGCGAAAGAAACCGGGATTTCACGTTCATCAGTACAACGAATAATTCGAAAAGATCTTGGGTTGAAAACATTAAAGAGGGTGAAGGTTACTGTTTATCGGAGCCTGTGAAAGAAAGACGTTTCCATCGATGTAAAAATCTATTGCGAAGATTTCGGTCAAATGAGTCTGTGAAAAAAATTTGGTTTTCTTATGAGAAACGATTTACGGTCGAAACACCACGAAATACCCAAAATGATCGGGTTCGTGCAGCAGTGGCGACAAAACTCATGTTGACCCAAAACGACTTTTGCGTGAAAAAAAACACTTTTCAGATTCGATAATGGTTTCCCTTGCAGCGTCATCTGAGAGCAAAACATCCATCATTTTTATTCAGCGAGGCGTTAAAATTAACTCAATTTACTACTGTAATGACATTTTGTCTCCAATGTTGTCAGAGATCAAGGAGACGAGCACTGATTTTGTGTTCATGCAAGATGGAGCCCCATCTCATAGAGCCAAGGAAACAATAACATTTCTCAATAATAATTGTCCTGGTTTTATCGAACCAAATAATTGGCCACCATGCAGCCCAGATCTAAACCCCATTGACTACTTTGTGTGGTCTGCCTTAGAGAGAGAAGTCTACCATGGTCAGAAAATCCGTGATGTGAACCATCTTCGTGAACGAATTCAGGCTGCATGGGAAAATCTCTTACAAGTGACGATCTCAAAGGCAATTTCAAAATGGAGGGCGAGATTACAGGCTGTGGTTGACCATAATGGAGGGCAGATTGAGCCATTTATTGAAAATTAGGTTTAACTTAAAATGAATAAATATAAATGCGCAACTTTTTTTTGTATATTTTTCTTATAAGCCAATTTTTGGCATTACATGGGTTTATAACCATCAAGCCATAGAATAAGTATTTAAAGAGAAAAGAATTATCTTTCATTTGGTTGTTTTTTTAAGTCCCTAGCTGTAATGGTTATTGAGATATCACTTCTCAAAATTGGTGCCATTTTTTTTGGGCCACCCTGTATATATATATGACGAAGAAAATGAATTTGAACTTAACAAAATTTACTTAAACAAATGGTCAATGTGACCACCTCCCTGTTGGTAAACTGCCCTCAATCGCTTCTTCCACGAGGAGATGCACTTTCGAACCTCATCTAAGGTGATATCCTCCCATGCTCTACTGATTTTCTCCTTAAGTTCATCTTCGGTGAATTTGTCTTTCTGGCTGTCGTAAACCTTCACCATGAGGGAATCCCATACTGAATAGTCCATCGGATTACAGTCGGGAGACTGAGGCGGCCATTCATCCTTTTTGATGAAATTAGGGGTCTCTTGCTCTAGATGATTTTGGGTCGCTCGGCTTGTATGGGCGGGTGCCCATCTTGCTGGAAAATGTAGGCCTCATCAGGATACAGCTGACGACAATCAGGAAGTAACCCATTATCTAACAGGTTGATGTAGAGCTCAGAGTTAACTTTAGTTTCGTTTGTGGCAATAAATGAATTCGTGTTTTCCCCTTCCATGAAATTCCCGCCGATACCATTACTTTTGTGCTGAATCGTGAGGTTTCATGATAAAGCCTGGAGGGAGGAATGTCCTTTTTCCTTGAACCATAAACCCTGTCATTTTGCCTGTTTTTGGCCACCTCCAACGTGAAATCCTTTTCGTCTGTAAACACAACTTTTTGCACGTCTTCAGCTGAGTAGCGTTCATATAGGGATTTACAGCGGGTCTTTCTACGCTGTCTTACATTCTGATCACGCCGAGAAACTCGAATTCTCTTGTAGGCCTTCAATTTCAAACGTTTTACAATCCCTTGTACAGAGGAGCGAGAAATCCGAAGGTCGTACGCAATCTGTCTCTGGGAGCGATGAGTTCCTGGTGTATTCTCCTGGGATTGAATCAGTTCCTCCACGGCAGCCTTATTTTCTTCTGTTGAAACACTTTTGGGCCTGCCGCTGCCGGGTTTTCTAGCTGTTGATCCAGTATCCTTTATCTTTCTTATTAAGTTATAAATACTTTGACGAGTCCAGTTCTTTGCGGGGAATTCTCGTCACTCCTATTTCCATTCCAACCTTTTTCCTTCACACATGCTTCTATGATGACTTTATCACTTTTACTTAACGTCATGCTGGCGGGGTTTTAGCGGAAAAATAAAAGAAAGCAAATTCACATTAGGTTTAGCCTACGCCAGCGCGCGTGTCATACTACGCTACATTAGGTTTAGCCTACGCTAGCGCACGTACGTGTCAGATGCACACCAGGCATGCTATTTTTAGACATATGCTTTTAAATTATTCACTGTAACAAAACTATAGAACCTACATATTTGAAAATTCCAGCAATTATAGATTATATGCATCTGTTAATGTGTGCAAAATCTCAATCGCATAAGTTTTGAATTGTTGCAGTTATTAAACTTTCAATTATGTAAAGTTTTTTTGTGGCCACCCGATATATATATATATATATATATATATATATATATATATATATTGTAATATATATAATATAAATATATATAAATATATATATGACTTCTTGACGCAAAGAACGCAAAGAGTGGTGGTAAACGGAGTTAAATCGGAAGTCTCGGAAGTTGTGAGCTCTGTCCCACAAGGGAAAGTGTTAGCTCCCTTGCTGTTCATAATAATGATTGCAGATATTGATGGAGATATTAAGGACAGTATTGTATTATGCTTCGCAGATGACACAAAGATATGTAAGGAAATATTGAACGAAGATGACATAAGAAAACTACAAAACGACATTGAAACATTATTCCAGTGGGCAGAAGACAACAATATGAAGTTCAACGGAGAAAAATTCTAACTTCTAAGATATGGTAATGACAAAGAGCTACAGAAAAATGGGTACAAAACTCCGCAAGCCAAACAGATAACACCAAATCCACAAGTCAGGGATCTTGGAGTAATAATGTCGTCGGATGCAAAATTCAGAGACCACTATAAAATCAAAATCACAACGGCTAGAAAAATAATGGGAATCATCTGGAGGAGCTTCCGCAGCAGAAAATGAAACATCATGCTCAAATTATGGAAGAGTCTAGTCCTACCAATAATTGAGTATTGCTCAGTACTCACAAGCCCACACAGAAAAAGAGACATTGCGAGCACTGAAGCTATACAAAGGACTTTTTATGTCTAAGATAGAGGAAACGGAAGGTGAAAACTACTGGTCTCGACTACAATCCCTAGAACTCTACTCTCTTGAAAGATGGCGCGAGCGGTACACAATAATATACATATGGAAAATACTTGAGGGCTCTGTCCCTAACCTCAGAAATGAAATAGAAACAAACTGGAATGAGGGAAGAGGCAGATTTTGTACGGTCCCAGCTGCGGTGGGAAAAGGAGCCATGAAAACGAAGATGGAAAATACCCTCAGAATACGGGGCCCAAAGCTTTTGAAAAGAAATGATGAATCTCCAGCACACCGACCTGAATAACTTCAAGAATCAGCTGGACAGATTCTTGTGCAAAGTCTCTGACCAGCTATGCGTGGCTGACTACGAGGGCACGAGGAGATCAGAGAGCAATTCCCCCCTTCACCAAGTCCCGCAAATGATGCGGGATGCTGCAGAAGGGTCGACCGCAGGTCGATCCTGAACCGTCGTTCACACTCAACAAAAGTAACACATATATATATATATATAAATATATATATATATATATATATAAAATATATATATATATATATAAATATAAATACAAATACATATATATAAATATAAATACATATACAGGGTGGGCGGAAAGTAGCTCCCTATTTTGGATTGGTAAAAAATACGTATATTATCCATTTATTTCAGAAGAAATAATATGAAAAGGTAGGCATACATGGTAGGTTTTCTCTAAAATTCAATGTGGGCTCCAACTCTTTCCACCAGCTTCTGGAGCCGCCCAGGAATGGCGTCCACTGACTTTAGCAGGAACTCCGGCGGGATGGAGGACATGACTTCCCGAATTCGGTCCTCCAGTTCTTCCAATGTCCTCGTTTGGTGCGGTAGACTTCTTCCTTTACCCACCCCCAAAGAAAGAAGTCGCACGGTGTCAAGTCGGGGCTCCTGGCTGGCCATTGATGTGGACCACGACGACCCATCCAACGCCCAGGGAAGTGGGCATCCAGCCACTCACGGACAACAAGAGCGAAGTGCGGAGGGGCGCCATCTTGCATAAATATCAGATCGTCGATGTTCTCCCATGTGCTGACAACCGGCCAGACCTCGTTTCGCAACATAGCAAGGTACCGCTCAGCATTCATGGTGTTGCGCAGAAGGAACGGGCCCACAACCTGATCTGAGCTCATACCACACCACACCGTTACACTGAACCGATTCTGCCGTTTTTCAGCGGTAACCGTGCGACTTCTTTCTTTGGGAGTGGGTAAAGGAAGAAGTCTACCGCACCAAACCGAGGATATTGGAAGAACTGGAGGGTCGAATTCGGCAAGTCATGTCCTCCATCCCGCCGGAGTTCCTGCTAAAGTCAGTGGACGCCATTCCTGGGCGGCTCCAGAAGCTGGTGGAAAGAGTTGGAGCCCACATTGAATTTTAGAGAAAACCTACCATGTATGCCTACCTTTTCATATTATTTCTTCTGAAATAAATGGATAATATACGTATTTTTTTACCAATCCAAAATAGGGAGCTACTTTCCGCCCACCCTGTATATATATATATATATATATATATATACAGGGTGGGCCGTAAGTTTCCATACATAGGAAAATTTAAACGTTTGTTTTTATGTTTCAGATACCCTAAGAATATGCGTTTGTAAGATCTTGTTTACTGATGAAGCAAATTTTTACGTCAATGGAGAGGTTAATCGGCAAAACATACGTTATTGGAGTAATGCTAACCCTAACTGGCTGAGTCCGACGAAGATCCAAGGTGCCGGTAAAGTGATGGTGTGGGCCGGGATATGGGGTGACAGAATTATTTGACCAATTTCTGTCAGTGGAAATCTTAATGCCGAAAGGTATCTTAACATGTTGCAAGAAGAGATTTTCCCATCCCTGCTAAACGAGGAAGGTAACTTCCCAGTTTACTTCCAGCAAGATGGAGCTCCACCTCATTATGGTCTTCAAGTGCGTCGGTATTTGGATCAGCAGTTTCCGGATGCTTGGATTGGTCGGCGTGGTCCTGTGGAGTGGCCTCCCAGATCCCCAGATCTCACCCCCCTTGATTTCTATCTTTGGGGGCACTTGAAGGCCATGGTGTATCAGGAAAAGATACGAGACATACTGTAAATCATCTAAAGGAACGTATCACCAACGCCATTACAAGCATAACGTCAACTGTGCTAATGCGTGTTCATCAACAGTTGGGAACACGTATTGAAATGTGTTTTCAAAACAATGGCAACCATGTAGAGCATATTATATAAATAAAAATGGTTGTCCATAAAAAAATGTTTATTTTTCCTATGTATGGAAACTTACGGCCCACCCTGTATATATATATTATATATATATATATATATAATATATATATATATATATATATTAATGTGAAGAACGACGCTTATGTAGAAGAGCGTTCTGCACAAAATGAGGAGTAACGAGCAAATGAAAAACGAGGTACCTCCCAGGAATCGAACCCGGGATCATCCAATTGCCGGTCAGTCATGCTATCCACTACACCAAGGTCCTCGATCAATCAGGAGTCGTAATTCTCCTGCATACATGCGGAATCAAATGCCCTGAGGGGGCACCTTAGCATACCTTAGATATATACATTTTAACTGCAAACCACACAGTATAATTAATGTAAAGAACGACGCTTCTGTAGAAGAGCGTTCCGCACAAGATGAGGAGGGAGAACGAGCAAATGAAAAACGAGGTACCTCCCAGGAATCGAACCCCTGATCATCCAATTGCCGGTCGGACATGCTATCCACTACACCAAGGTCCTCGATCAATCAGGAGTCGTAATTCTCCTACATTGGCCAGTATCGTAAGCGATACTGGCCTATGGTTTTTGGCCTCCGATCGATCTCCTCCTTTATATTTGGAACCATGTTCGCGCCCTTCAGGATGCCCGGTATTTCTCCCGTGTCTAGTGATCGTCTCCATATCCAGTATAGGGGCTCAGCAATTGTATTCTTGCAGTTTTTGATCAGTGTGGCATTCCATTTATCCGGTCCTGCCGCTGAGTGTGTTTTTAGTTTCCCTATGGCTTGTGTAATATCGTCCGTCGTAAAGTCGAAATCCGTTATACCTTCCCCTTGTGGTTCTTCTTCAAAGAATGCGTTTCTATCGCATATCAATTTGTCAGTTTTTGGGATACTGAAAGATGATTCGTACTGAGCTCTTAATATTTCAGATACTTCTGTTAGATCATCCGATAAAGCACTGTTCTCATTTTTTAAAGGTCTGATAGTCGCATGGTTTTTCGACTTTCTTTTTGCCAAATTATAGAAGTACTTTGAGTTAGCCTTTTAGTCAGGGGGCTTAATCAAAAAAATCACCCCGATTGTTCCCTTGTTCCAAAAGTACCATTTTTTTACCAGGGGTAGATATGACCATAAGCATTCATTGTTTTGCGGGAGCCAACATGGGCTCTCCCTGTGGCGGCCATTATGGACGAATCCAAGATGGCCGCCATCTGGTCTGACATTGGGCGATAAAATAACAACCAATCATAGTAGAACAGCAAATAATGACACTTTTTGTATGTTTTTGAGTGTAGAGAATCCAGTTCTGATATTTGTTTTTTAATTCAAGATATACGTCAGGTCGTATATATCCACATTTGATATTATTTTATAAGAAATGTACATTTTATGTCAATTGAATCATGATACATAATTATTGCACTTAGATTTGGGGTTGTAACAGCTATATTAACTTTTACATTGGATTTCTACTGACATTTTGTCCACTATTAATCTATCACCTGGGCTACAGTCTAGGTTTTTGAAGGATGTCAAGTCATTCACAAA
>JAJOZX010003364.1:0-35000 GCA_023014485.1 Bathynomus jamesi | reverse complement strand
TGGTCGTGCATTAATAGTTTCACGTTGTTCGGTGTCTCTTGTTTTCCTTTGTTCCCAGAACGATTTTTTCACCACAAATATACAGAGGATAATAGCACATACAATAATGATACTAACGGCAGATGTTGAAAAAATTGTTACAGTTTGTAGTATTTGTAAGAGGTTATTCTGGTTATCATCTGAAATTTTAAAACGACTCGATTGATCATTCCATTTAGGGGCATGGAGTTCGGGTCGGATGGTTACAGGTTTCATGGAGAGATTTAAGATTTCTACAACAGGTTTAAATTTATTTTGTGACGGGAAGGGGTACGAGTCATTAATGGTAACTTTGTAAAGGTTGTATATTTGGAAGGTTTTCGAACGCAAGGAACAGCCAATTGGTAGCCGAATAACCATCGGTACTGTGATGAGGAAATAATTTGACGGGCACTCGAAGGTAGCGGCAGTCCTTTTCGCGAAAGAAACTCCGATGTCTGGTCCAATTCGAAGTTGGATGGTTTTAGAAGAATGAAATTTTGTAAACGAACATACCGGGGCATGACGGTCACGAATTAAGTCGATAAAGCAAGACCTAGTAGTTGGAAGAATGACTGGTTTGAGTGGAGGGCAGACGAGTTGTTTATTTGTTTGCGGGAATCGGCAATGCTGGACGTCGCTATCTGACATCGTAGAATATGCTGAGAGGTCTTTGGTGAGGAAAAGATAAGGTGGTACTGTGGGTAGATACAATCGATAGACATTAGAATTGTTTTGGTAGGGTGTTGGGAAAGGGTGAAATTTATATACGTCATAAGTGAGGACATCGAAAAATGGTACAATTATGAGGTACGTGTAGGGGCGTAGTCCATGTACAGTCCAAGTGTATTCTAGAAATTGGGGGTAATTAGTATGGTTGAGTGGGAATATGGGTGATAATTTTAATTGTGTCTGGGCGGTGTGAATCAAGGACTGAAGTGTATCCCATAGTATTAGTGTGGAAAGAGTGTTTTTCCTCTGGGCTAGCAAAGTGTGTTTTTCCTCTGGGCTAGCTGGGTTGCACGCAAAACCTTGGAATGAATCGTAATTATTTGTTGTAAATATTTATCGATTAGAGTTACTTGTAGGTCAATTATTTCTATTAATTCTAGATCTCTTTTGTGTTCTTTGTATTGAGCTAACATGGATTCAAGGTATGTGAATCTGTCCGAAAGGGCGTGGAGGAAGCGATTGTTTTCGTGTAGTGACCTAATAGTTTGTTCTAATATGTGTCCATTATATTGCCGATTTCGCGCGAAGAGATTCAATTTGAGTTCAATTCTTTTAATATCTATCAGTCCCCTTTTATTTCTTTGATTAAATTTTTCTGAGTTTTGAGTTCCAGTTTGTATCCATGGTAAGGCTAATATTTCTGATAGGGTGCGTGCTGTAGTTCAAATATTTTCGAAGGTATTTTCTAACAGAACGCGACTAATCTGATCTGTTCCCTGGACATTTTTAACAGAAAGCTGAATTTTATTTTCAAACGTTTTTTATTCGGTTTGTATCTGAAGGAGATTGATCTTGATTCTAGCAGGGGTTTGCAAATTGATAAAAAGGTCCGCGTGTCCTTTAAAAATTTACCTTCTGCAAGCTTTTCTATAACAACTCCGGTAGAAATTTTAATGCCAGGGCTACAAGAGTAAATAATTTGGAAAATTATAAGGGGGACGATTTTATTAATTTCTATGTCTTAGATTATACGGAGCTGGGGGTGGCCGTAGGGATACTGGTGTTTGTGGGCGAAGTGGTCTGCCTCGTTTTGGTGGCAATGGGGGTCGACCGTTAAGCTCGGATTGTGAGCGGGTTCGTTTTTTATGTGAAGGTTCTAGTTCACGTGGTTGATGCATTTACGGGCGGTATGTAGGGTCCGTGCGTTGATCATCAATCGGTGAGGGTGATGACAGAGGAGATGGTGGAGTTGGAGGAGATGGTGGAGTTCCACTGAGTGATCCTCTAGAAGGGGTTTCTCCACAGTCTGGGTCCGATGGGACTCATGGTTCTGGGGTCTCCACTTGTTCAGAGATTGGCTCGAGTACTGGTGGTATTACGAGGTACCAATCTTCGTCTCTGGTAGTGGTTCCCGCGGTGACCACTTCAGTTTTTGATCCCTGCTCGATTTGTTAATCCATTGACCTTTCGAAGGATAGGCGGCTCGAACGACTGGCAGCTGTTTTTCTGGAAGGTGTTGTTCGGCAGGTATCTTCAAATTATCAGCGTGAATGATCTTTAGTTTGGAATGATCCCGGAGGTCGAGGATTTCGTAACTGTTTTTTCCGAGGTTTTTCATAATTCTATATGGGCCATCCCATTTTGGGTATAATTTGCGATGAGCACCTGGCGGTTTCACGTTCTTTGGATAACATCTCATACAGACGATTATAGTCCGTTGACGGGGATGACGCCTATGTTGCTCTTGCTCTATCTGTTGGTTTCGTTGGTCTAGGGCATAGCGGATTATGTCAAAAATTTTCAAAAATCATTCAGCTAGTTGCTGATTTGCTTCTGCCATCTCGGAAGATGTTAGAACTGCCGGGTCGATTTGGTAGGGCAAATCAAAAGGTAGACGCTTGTCGTAGTGATATAGGACGAAATGAGGGGTGTCCTCGATAGACACGTTATAGCCATTGTTGATGGCTGTTTGTACCATGGGAAGGGAATCATCCCATGTACGGGAGGATGCATCGACAATGTGGCGAAGGGCTTCTAAGATTTTTCAATTGTACCTTTCTACTAAGCCGTTTGCCTGCGGATGGTATGCCACAATATGTGTATTTTTAATTTTACGCATGTTACAGAGTGACTCGAACAGTTTGGAAGTGAAACTAAGGGCGTTATCCGAGATTAGGGTGGAAGGAGTGGTATGATTTTGGGTGACGCGTTCCACTAGGGCTCTTGCCACAGTTTCCGAGGTCTGGTCTGGAATGGCAGCTACTTTGCTGTAACGCGAGAAGTCGTCCGTAAACACAATAATGTACTGGTTTCCCTTTGATATTTAGGGAATGGTCCTAGTATGTCCATTCCAGTTCTTTGCCAGGGCCTTTAGCATACTGGATATTTATGCATGGGAGCTGTGGACGGTACGTTGCCTTTGTGTTTTAAACAAGACGGACATTCAGCGATGTATTCATGTACCTTTCTGTTCATTTCAGGAAAATGGTATCGCTCCAAAAGACTCTTGATGGTGCGATCCGGCCCCATGTGGCCATACAAAGGTGAGTCGTGACAAAGTCCGATGGCTATATCGAGGAGATCCTTTGGTATTTCCACGAGGTCGTTTCCATCTTCGTTATGGCTCGCTTGTCGCACCATATGGCAGAACGAGTTTTGTCAGCAGTGTATCTAAAGGTATTTGGAAAATCTACTTCACCCGAAAACGAATCTTTCAAGACCTTCTGAGATGTTATATGGGAGAAGCTAGATACTAAGCAACCCTTCAAACAGCTATCTATCAATGACAGACATCTGAAGGACCTGAAAAAATGCGTCATAGATTTTATGACAGATTTGCTCAAAGATAACCAAAGCCTTCCCAGGGATGATTACAAAGAGGTAGCTGAAACAACTATGCTCGTTTTAGGAGAAATTCCTGCCAGAGGAATACACTGGATCAAGCCAGGAGCTCTCCATCACGCCAGATAGATGGCTGTCATATTTTATACGAATAAGATGTTAGCATTTACAGACCAAGCCGGATATGATAATGTTACAATAAAAAAGCTGGAAAGAGTATGCTTGTTTACATCGCTGATCTACTCCAAGTACTGGTTATCAGTCACCAGCCCACTTGAGGCTCCTGAAAATGACCTCCTCCTATACAACGAATTAGTTCAGTACAAAAAGATTGACGTGAAAGTAGCGGAAGCTGCCCTCAACACTCTAAAAGGTCATTACTGGTACCTATCTGAAGAACTTGTAACCCTTTCTCTCTTTGGAGATTTACAGGGGTTAGACAAAATAATATGAACACCCGCCGATTTCACCGGTTATCTTTACGGACTGCTCAGACACAAAGTAAACGGTCAAATGACTGGCAAACCTATTTAAATGCGTAACAGAGTGTATACGTCATGTTATAACCCTCACGTTGTTTTTACAGATCTGAGTGAATTATGAATTAGCAGTTATGAAAGACCTGTCAGACTTCCAAAGAGGGCAAATTGTCGGAGCGCGGATGGCTGGTGCATCGGTGACGAAAACCGCTCAGATGTTCAATGTATCCAGAGGAACTGTCTCTATGGTCATGTCTGCATACCAAAACCATGGAAAGACAAGCACCGACAAATGCAATAGTGGACGCAAGTAGAAGCTCTGTGATCGAGACCGCCGGGTGCTAAAGCGCATTGTGACAAAGAACCATAAGACCACAGCTCCAAAAGTGACTGCAGAGCTTAACCAGCATCTTGCAAGCCCGGTATCGACCAGAACTGTACGTCGCGAGCTCCATGGAGCTGGATACCATGGGAGGGCTGCAATTGCCAAACCCTTCCTTTCGCACATCAACGTTGAACGGCGCAGAAAATGGTGTAATGACCATAAGAATTGGTCAATGGACCGGTGGAAGAATGTAGTCTACTCCGACGAATCCTCCTTTACGCTATTTCCATGTTCCGGTCGAGTTTACGTCTGGAGACAGCCTAAAGATGCTTATGACCCCGACTGCCTGACCCCAACCGTTAAGCATGGAGGCGGCTCTGTGATGGTTTGGACAGCAATATCGTGGAATACTCTTGGCCCAGCTGTAGTACTGCGTGGTAGGGTTAACGCCCAGGTCTATCTGTCAATATTGGCTGACCAGGTCCATCCCATGGTCCAAACGCTGTTTCCCAGTGGCGGCGCCGTCTTCCAGGATGATAATGCACCAATCCACACCGCTGGGGTCGTTAAAAACTGGTTTGAAGAGCATGTTAGTGAAGTAGCACGCTTGGATTGGCCTCCACAATCCCCGGATCTTAACATTATCGAGCATCTGTGGTGTCAGTTGGATCAGCAGGTCAGAAGCCGATTCCCACCGCCGGCGTCTTTGGAGGAACTGGAGCAGGGTTTGCTCGAAGAATGGTTCAGGATTCCTCTAGCCACTGTCCAAAAGCTGTATGAATCAATTCCCCGACGCATTGCAGCTGTTATTGCCGCTAAAGGAGGACCAACTCCATATTAAGAATAAAAATCGCCATTTATCAAGGTGTTCATATTATTTTGTCTAACCCCTGTACTTCATAGTGAAAAGGACAAGGTGGCCAAAAAACTTTCCTCTTTCAATCAAACACCAGAATTCAAACAGGGTAAGCCGATATTTCCCATCCTAAAAGAACGAATTAAAATTCAGCAACTAGTTGGTCCAAACTCATGGTTTGTATTCAAAGTCCTTGGTTCAACTGGAGATTGGATAAGGACTCCAGCTGTAACGTTGGACAGCAACAATGATTTTCAACGGACGAAAAGAATACTCTCTTCAACTAAGTTTGTTAATGACACTGCATAAAGGGATATCAAACTTTTGCAGGATTTTCATGGCTCATGTAGGGATGAAGGTGAATTTCAGGCATTGTTTCAAGTTGTAGAGGAAAACAGGCGTGTTTTCCCAAAGTTTTCCAAACAAGGTCTCTTGAATTTGTAATTTCTTTCCATTTATAATTTCATTTCATTTATAATTTTTCATTATAATTTCAAGAATAGCACTTTGTTTCTATTTGATTAAAATTGTTTTGTGTTTGTATTTCATAATAAAAAATGAAAAAGAACAATGGGGCTTTGCATATTTTTTTAGAAAATAAAAATTTAAGTCTACAGTTATCATTTTTTTTTTTTTTTTGCTAAATTTACTAATTTTAATCTACTAAACATGTACAAAGTTGTTCCCACTTTGAATCTCTAAACCAAAAAAGTGTTGCTCATTTAAGCCCATCTGCTTTTTGATTTATATTTTCAAACCCATCGCCGCAGAGCTGCATTGGGATGATGCTCTATGGATGGCGGTGAATCCAAAGTATATAAGATAATATTTTATTGCAGTTCAGATCTTCCAAAGATATAAAACAGCAGCATTTTTCTCTTAGAAAATGCATCAAAATGACGAAAGACAAAAAATTTAATAAATTTAACTCAAAGGTTAATAAAAACTATTCAGATTGAAGCGCATTATTATTCTCTACATTTTGGTAGCAAATTTTTTTTAAATACGATGATTAATAAGGAAACTATGACCAAAAATATCACCAAAAATCACCATTTTTTGTGTGAATAGGGGGCTTATTTTTCAAATGGGGGCGGGGACCCTAAATATTATCCGATTGTCTTGTTTTTGGTTTATTCATGGTGTTTGGTCAATTTGTCACAATATAGCAATAAAAGAAGTAAGCACCATAACTTTACAAAAAAAGTCCAAAAGTGACACCCTAGTAGCCATAGACGTTATTTCTGAATTTTTTCAAAGCCCAATATATCGCTAGGGCCTCTCGGTCCGTAGTGGAATAATTTCGTTGAGGTGCAGAGAGAAGTTGACTGGCATGACCAATGGGTAATTCCACACCATCTACGTCCTGTAATAGGACGGCTCCTAGTCCATAGGAGGAAGCATCTGTGGCTATGACAAAGGGTTTTGTGTAATCAGGATATTAGAGGATGGGATGACAGGTTAGTTTTCCAATTAAAGTTTCAAAGGCATGTTGGTGATCAGATTCCCAGTTAAATTTAGCATTTTTCTAGAACAAATTTGCTAAAACAGTTTCAATGTGTTGCGTCATTGTATCCTTCGAAAATCGATTTGCTGCAGGTTCTTGAAACAAGAGACTTTCAACCTTGTCCTTTATAACTGATCCAATGTGTTCACAGACGTTCAGGTCAGGAGAATTTCCTGGCCATTCTTCATTTCCAAAGAAATCGATCTCATGGTTCCGCAACAACTGTTGAGTGGTTAATGCCTTAAAGCAGGGGGCCTTATCGTGCAGAAGTGTGACCGGATCGACATCCATAACATTGTTTCGGTTTCTTAGAAAAGGAATGACATGCTGGAATAAAATAATATCACGAAAATACTGTCCATCCCAACTCTGACCATTTGGCTTCAGCACCGACATGAGCTTCTTTGCAGTAAACAAAACAAACACACCAGCACAGTCTGGACTTTTTAACAATTCGCAATAATGTTCATTGTCATCGATTTCATCTGGTGTTGTGGCCCACACTCGATCATTTTGGTAGTTAGGCCGACGTGTTACGTAAACAAAAAAATTCATCGGAGACAGCTAAATGCATGAAATCATCCACATCCCAATCTTCAACATAATGGGCAAACCACATTCTGTCATCGATGTTAAGTTGAGTTTTTCTTGGCTTTGGAAGTTCATGCCAAAGACTATGACGGTACAGTCGAATGATCTCACACTAATGATCTTTCCTCTCAACACTTCGATCTCTCTAGAAAGTTTAGCACAGCTCTTTTTCCGCTTACGCGTACCGCTTTCAATGATGTCCTTTGTTTCCTGAGAGAGTGGCAAATTTGGGCGCCCTGATTTGGTTGTATCCATTTCACATTCATCCAAAGTTTTATTCCAATTTCTTTTGATGAAGTCCTCACCTCTTCGCAACTTTTTGGCAACCCATGAACGTGTTATAAAGGTGGCTCCAGCATCACGAGCTTCCCGAAATGTTATTGCTCGTACGCGATCTATCACACGTTGCCTCTCCGAATCACCAATTAATTGAGAAGCCATTATATTATCACTTTATCAGCTAGAGTAATTTTAATACCTGCAATAAATAAAGAATTTTATATATTTTTATAATCACTAAAAACTATTTCGATATAAGTAAACATGTAAGCTGCAAATGGTGGGGCTAAGGTTTTTTGGAACCCCTTATTTATATATATATATATATATATATATATATGTTAACCCCTCCGTCTATGGCCGTGGGTGGTTCGAATTGACGGGGGTTCTAGTTGGGAGGCAGCAACGGATATTTCTTCTATAACATTCTAAATTCTTTTCTCTCGCTTTAGGGTCGACAGTTATTAATTCTTCTCTTTCTATAATACTCTGATACATTCTCTGATACTAAAATTATCGACTTTTCCTTTATAACTTATCGGCTTTACTGACTAAGTTCTTCTGAAGATAGCCCAACTCGAGGGGGAAAATAAAAAGTTTCTCTTACTGTAATTTACTTCTTAAAAATTTACAGGTAGTGGTCTGAATTTTACAGTGGTAGAGGTTCGACCTCTTTCGACCATGGCTCAGGCCCGAATCTAAAAATTTAAGGAGGCAAGGGGCCTCTGCCCCCTCCCCGCAGCGAGGCTGCTAACAAGTGAGTCTCGTAGCAGTGCCCAAAGCAGAGTCTCGTAATGAAGTGCAATTCATTTTACAAATACATGTATAATATAAGCCTAAATGTTGGGGGAAGGCAGTTGAAGGTTAAGTTCCCCCTTTTAAACACATGATCAGATGTTTGAAAGATTCCAAATAAAAATAAAAAAAATAAAAATAAAAACTAATCGTATTTTTTTGCCGAATCTTCATTTCTGAAGGCGATATCACTTCGTAGTAGTACATAAGTACAATTTAAGTACACCACTGAGCACATTTTCGTTTTGGTCTATTACAATTATGATTGCGATTATGGATTACTTCACATTCGCTTATGATTGTCATTACAGTTCTATTAAAGTGCATTCTTACATTATATATTAATTTATTACATTCAATTACAGGTTCATTGAAGTACATTACGTCGTTTACCATTCTTACAGTGTTTTTATATATTTATATATGGTTATAATATATGGTTATAATATATGGTTATAATATATGGTTATAATATATGGTTATAATATATGGTTATAATATATGGTTATAATATATGGTTATAATATATGGTTATAATATATGGTTATATATGGTTATTAGTACAACACAAGTACATGGGACATGACACACATGATATAACATAACGCATGATAATGTTATAAATTCGAATCAGAGCGAAAGAAGATTTTTCTTTGAAGCGTTCGCTTATGCCATATTCAGCGGAATTTGATAACTTACCTCATCATTTTCGAGTTCATTGTGGGAGGTGATATAATTAAAAATAAAATAAAAAAAATAATACGAGAACGTATTTGTGCGTTTTCGAACGAAGGCATAAAGTTTTGCGTTTCATAGATTGACACGAGTAAAAATTAATATTTAATAAAATTTATATAGGATAATGATCAAGATAAGATATGGACGTATGGGGGCGGGGGATATCGTCGAATAATAGTTATATTTATACTACATAACATATAAATAATGACTTCTATAGAGTATACAGTTTTTATTATGATGATAAAGAATTTTCATACATTGAATACTAGAGATATGATGAAGAGAAATTAATGACGGGAAAATGTGACGTCATAGTTATTGAATTTGTACGTATAGTACAAATCATTATTAGGAAAGATAAATTAGAGAAATACAGTAATGAATAAAGAAGTACAAATCGAAATTCTATCCAAAACTCGCTTAGGCGATTTTGGTTTCTTATGTAAAAATGAACATTCAAACATAAAAACTATAAGAACATAAGTACTGCATGAAGATAATGAATCCATATAATGATGGTATAGGAATTGTTCATTGTTCATTTTTACAGTGCTCCCCCTTTTAAAATGATATTAATACAATAATATAATACAATTAATACAATACAATAGAGAAAATAACATCGAACGAATTCAAATTAGATGATGACGAATTCTTTTTTTACAATACAAATTTTATACAGAACGAGTTCGGGTGGTTGGGTACAATGCAGAGTAATTAAATTTTTAACATGACACTTACTTAGAAAATATAAAAAATTCAAAGATTAATACTTTAATTTATGCAAACAGAATAATAGGATTAATACATTAATTTAGACAAACAATTAAGTTAGACAAAGAACGATATTGTAAAATTTTTAGCAAAATTTTATTTTTCTGTGGGGAAAATTACATTCATAATGAATAGGTAAAAGGGAAAAATATAAATTTTAAAGTTCATAGATTTTCAAGGTTACCATGATAGTACAATTCATAAACTAATTTTATTGACTATTGTAGGTAAAAATAGAATTAGGTAATCGATGATGTATAGACCTGTGGTCAAGTGTGTATTTATGTTTATTGGGTACAGATTGTAGTGGTTGGTGATACGTCCAAAAGGAGAAAGGGGATTTATAGTTGAATAGTTGAAGTTATACGTCAGTGTGCATATGCATCTATAAATATTGGGAAGAAGCATCTGTAGATGAGTGAGTCGGTACAATAGTATGTAGAATATGAGAGTAATTTGTTCATCCCGTGAAGAACTAGATCATTAGGGGTCATTGGTGGATTAGGATTATATATATATTATATATATATAATATTATATATATATATATATATATTATTATATATATATTATATATATATATAATGAGTTGAAGTGGCTTAGAGAATCTTTAAACCCTGTGGCATGATTAAAAATTTCTAAATTGATTGAAACGGTCTCACGTTGTTCTAAAATCCGAATTTCCTTTGTTTTACGTGAACTTGTTTGTAAAGGTTTTATTGTTAGTGACAGAAAAGAACTTTGTGAAAATTTATTTGATTTAATTGGCAGACTTTTTCCTGAAAAATCTGCGGAACTCGCGCAGAACGTTTGAGAGTAAATTTCCGAATTTGAATTTAGTGCTAGTTCTAGAGTTACGCAGAGGTAAAAACCACTCTGCATAAATCCTTTTTGAGACTGGAATAATTGCAACATTTTCTTTGAATTGAAAATTTGTTTTTGGAAAAAAATTTGTAATCGTACATCTGTAGATTCCTTTTCAATTGATGTCCCATTCTGAGTGAAACAAAATAAACCTTATACGAGGGAGGGTGTTGTTTCTATGCTACCTTGTAAGAGGCCTCTCTTGTAAGCTGAGGGTAAATTAACATTGAAAGTTTGAAATTCAAAGTGGGCTTCAAGTAAGCTGAGAGAAACTATGCGTATAAAATTGAAAGACCATCCAATTGGATAGGCAAAGTCATCCTGAAATAAACGAACGCGCGTGCGCAATAAGTGCAACCGGAAAATAATTGCACCACAAAATATTACGACAACCTAACCAATCATCAAGGGCGTACAGTTGACCTAACCGGGCATTCAATTAACCTAACCGAGCATTCAATAATTCATTTGCACAAGAAATGAAGGTCAGATTTAAATAAAACACACCAAAATACACCATAAAAACCTATTCTCATGTCAAAATCGACCTGTAGGGGTAAAACGAATAATTACCCCTTTTAATCAATCCAAAAATTGCTTATATCTCCGTTAATATCAATTTCACAAGAAATACCATAGAAGAAAATAGATTCAGATTTAAATTCTACATAAGAAAAACCAGATCTTGTGGGTTGTTGTATTATATGAAAAAATGAAGTAAAAGATTGGTTATAACCCACAAGATCCGAATTAATTTACAGGGTGTCCGAGAATTATCTGTACAATTTTTGGCTGTTATTAAAAATCAACCATGAAGTGTAGAAATTCCAGTGTTGTCCCATTTTACAGAGAATCTCATTAAGTTATTTCTAATACCAAGTTTTGACAAGTTTTTTAGAAATTCCAGTGTGTCCGAACATTATCTGTACAATTTCATCTTTTAATAAAATTCTTGATAACACACGTAAAATTCTTAAACAAGATTATTTAGAATCTGTATTTTCAAAAGTTTCTTTTATTAAAGTAACGTTGTTACAAACATTCGATATGTGCACCATTAGTGATTCGCAAAACATCCAATCGATACCCCAAATGTTGCCATGTACGCCGCAGCATATCCACATCAATTCACTCAATAGCAGCTGTGATTCTTGCTTTTAAATCATCAATGTCTGTCACCCGCGTACATTTCTAAAATACTTGTCAAAACGTGGAATCAGAAAAAACTTAATGAGATTCTCTGTAAAATGGGACAACACTGGAATTTCTACACTTCATGGTTGACTTTTAATAACAGCCAAAAATTGTACAGATAATTCTCGAACACCCTGTATCTTATATTGGTGAAATTCGAACCGATGCCACTAAAGATTCAAATTTTGCGAGCCCCCACTTACCCACTCGGCCATGAGACATTAAAACATATTGAGAGAATTTTGTATACATATTCTTTCGCATTGGTTTCAGTAAGTATGTTTTGATATGGATACTGTTTCTGTTTATATTATATGAAATGGGCGTGGGCGGAATGTAAAAAGGTGTTTAACTCTTTATATTTCCACTTAAAATATGAATGCATCGATAATTATTACCAATATATATATATATATATATATATATATATATATATAGAGAGAGAAGAGAGAGAGTTACAAGGAAAAGAAGTACCTCAAATGGCCTTGCGGCCCATACCGAGGAGGTACCAATGGCAACGGGTGCCAGGGAAAATTTTGTACACACTCAAATAGTGTGCAAGATTTGGTCTAACCTTTTCTTGAACTGATCCACAGAGGAACTGTTCACAACTTCCGAAGGTAACCTGTTCCATGTGTTACAGATCTTATACGTAAAGTAATTCCACACACACTAGTCCTAAACCGTTTCAAATCCAACTTCCAACCATTGTTGCGAGTTGGGTTATCATTTAAACTAAACATACTTCTAAAATTGACATCGTTGAACCCGCGTAAGAGCTTGAAAACCTCGATCAGTTGACCGCGCAACCTCCGAGTTTCAAGCGAAAACAAGTTCAGGGCGCGTAACCGTCGATTGTAACCCATATGCCTAACGGAAGGGATTAACTTTGTGGCCCTCGCCTGCACTCGCTCCAGCCTCTCAATATCTTTCCTGAGGGTGGGCGACCAGAACTGCACAGCATACTCCAGGTGCGGCCGAACAAGGGAATTGTACAGTAGGGTGGATCGATTTTACATTTTTTTCGATTTCCATATTCTAATAGAGACAAAAACTTGCGCATGCATGAGAAAATAGCCTCTGCAAAATCTTAGCTTAATAGGTAATCATCTTCTGCCCCCGGCAGAGCGATGAAAATCATATTTTAGTAGTCAAAAACGTATTTTTCTTATAATTTTTAAAATATTTCAATATGCATCAAAATTATTCCTAATAACTATAAAGTCGATGAAAAAGACCTCATATGATCGTTTTTCCAAGCGCGTTGTCCTACGTTAATATCTTTTGCCCCCGGCAACAACGTCAAATATTGAAAAAATAGGTAATTTATATACATATTTTCAGATCGGCTCTTTGTCTTAAATAATGCATTTATATATTTCCCATAGCATTTATATCGTTGCTTAGGCATGAAATAACACACACGCAAAATTTTATGACTAGGCTAGGGTTTAAAGGTCATCTCTGGTGAGGTCTGCCAGCAGCAGCTGCCACTGACGCGCCAGTCGAAAGGGTGGAGCCATTCGTATGATTGAAATGAAACTACAAAGGCCAGTTCAGTGGATCATATGCCTATTACACGGTAATGAATTATCACTGCGACACCTCATTCAAGATTTGGACGGCAAAACAACTGGGCCAATGGGCTTTACTGGACCAGTTGGAAAACAACTGAACGACTGCGAAAAACTTCCAATTACAGAATTCGATGCCATTCCATCTCCCGACATTGACATAGATGATGCCGAGTTCAGCACTGACCAAAAATATTTGTTAGGCATCTACAGAGCAGTGTCGAGCGGTAGCTGCTCTTCAGCTCTCGCGGCTCGAAATCCAGGTAAGATGGCGCATTCCAGGTGGCTGACAACAGCAAATAGATTTCTGCGCCTCTATGTTTCAACCAGTGAACCCTCCAGCACCTTCAACGAAATTGTGCGATTCATTATGACAGTTTACGCACCAATTTGGTTTAAGATAAAGAAAAACTCCAGTTTCACTGAGGGCGCAAAACATTTTTTCGAAATGATGCGTCTCTCTCAGACCATGCCTCAAAGATCTAAGACAATCGCCAACAAAGTCCTCCGTAGAAATTCTTTCTTTGCTCACCCAGAAAATATTTTGATCTCCATGCTACATGCCGATGAGCAACACATAAGAGAATTGGGATGGAGAAGAATATTAAAAGCACGATCAAAACAATCACCAGCGGGGGAAATTCGAGCCTTCGCCATGCCTGAGCTGCTCTACGATAGTCAAAACTATTACGAAATGATCAACTGGCAAACGGCTGAGGTGACCGAACCCCCCGTTACAAATACAATACCTGAGACCCGAATAAAAGAGTTTGTTGAGACGGGAGACCAGCCTGATGGACTGATCCCACTATTCCCTTGTCATACTCAAGCGGTCGAGAGACTCATCAAATTAGTAACCGAAGCCTCTGCCAGTGTAAGTGGAATAGGAGAGAGGGACGGATTCATCCGCTCCCGTCTTCACTCCCGAACAAAAATTCCACGATTTGATTCTAAGAAAGATTACCGTATGTAAATCGACATGCAGCCAAAGGAAGGGTGGTTGGGGCTGGATAGGGTGGAACTCGACGTACAGCCACCTCCTCGTGGTGAGTTCTGGGTTGCTAATTTTATAAAATTAGCAAGCGAGGAGCTGTACTTAGTACTTATCGTACTTATAACATCGCATTAACGTAATTATAATCCACATTTAGACTTTTCTCGGGGACAGAAGATATTACTCTAGTCATTAAATTTTGCGTGTGTGTTATTTCATGCCTAAGCAACGATATAAATGCTATAGGAAATATATAAATGCATTATTTAAGACAAAGAGCCGATCTGAAAATATGTATATAAATTACCTATTTTTTCAACATTTGACGTTGTTGCCGGGGGCAAAAGATATTAACGTAGGACAACGCGCTTGGAAAAACGATCATATGAGGTCTTTTTCATCGACTTTATAGTTATTAGGAATAATTTTGATGCATATTGAAATATTTTAAAAATTATAAGAAAAATACGTTTTTGACTACTAAAATATGATTTTCATCGCTCTGCCGGGGGCAGAAGATGATTACCTATTAAGCTAAGATTTTGCAGAGGCTATTTTCTCATGCATGCGCAAGTTTTTGTTTCTATTAGAATATGGAAATCGAAAGAAATGTAAAATCGATCCACCCTATTGTACAGTGAGAGCACAATCTCCTTGTTCCGAAACTGAAATTGCCTCCTGATATAACCCAATAGTTTCTGGGCTTTCTTTTCCACCTCTACACACTGTTTCGTAAACTTAAGGTCGCTGCTAATTAGCACACCCAAGTCCTTTTCTAAATCAGTCACCTCGATATTACTCCCAACATCGAGTAGTCCGACTTGGGATTGGCGTAGCCAATGTGCATCACTTTGCATTTACCCAAGTTAAACGGCATTTGCCATTTTTCGGACCACTCTCCTATCCTACCTAGGTCCGCACGCAGTTCCTCGATCGCTTCGGGCGTCCCAACATTGGCCCCAAGCTTGGTGTCATCAGCGAATTTGGCGATCCGACTGACGATGCCACCGTCGATATCATTTATGTAAATGATAAACAACAGTGGCCCCAAAACGGAACCCTGAGGAACCCCACTAGTGACCGAGGCCCAACCCGAACTAGCCCCTTTAATTACACCCTCTGCCGCCTATTCCTCAGCCAGTTTTCAATCCACCTACCTATTTCCCCACCGATACCCAGCGCGCGCACTTTCGCCATTAGCCGGCGGTGAGGTACCTTATCAAAGGCTTTCTGAAAGTCGAGATAAAGTATATCAATCGCCCTACTCTTATCGTACTCACTCAACATGACGTGGAAAAACTCGAGCAAGTTGGTGAGACACGACCTATGCCGTCTAAACCCATGTTGGGAGTCCCCAAGCAGCTTGTAGGAATCCAAATGGTCAACGATCCTATCCTATTATCCCTCTAATAATTTACCTACAACTGAAGTGAGACTAATGGGACGATAGTTCCCTGGACTTTCGTGATCCCCTTTCTTAAAGATAGGGGTCACGTTGGCTTCCCTCCAGTCACCAGGCACCTGGCCCATCTCCAACGATTTGTTGAAGACTGTAGCCAGGTGGGGAGCCACCTGGTCGCGCACTTCTCGCAACACTCTGGGGAGAAACTGGTCTGGCCCAGGAGCCTTAAACGCGCTCAGTTTGTCTATTCTATCGGCAACGACTGTCGCGGTACATCTAACACTATCCAGGCCAGCACCTTCGTGCCTCACGCCTGGCTCGGGGATGACGCGGGTATCCTCCCTGGTGAACACTCCCGCAAAGTACTCATTAAGCACATTAGCGATGTCCGCGTCGGAGGTCCGCAGAACGCCGCTTCCGTCCTTTAACGGACCTATATGCTTCTAATGGGCTTTCTACTATTAACATAACTGAAGAATCCTTAGGGTTCCCCTTGCAGAGGCTTGCCACCCGTAGTTCTTCGTTACGTTTCGCTAGCCTAACCTTCGCCTTCACTTCCCTACACAGGCGGACATACGCTTCAGTGTTCTCGTGGGAACGATTGGCCTTCGCCCTCCTATACGCTACTTTCCTATTTCGGATAGCCGAAGCGATGTCACGATTGAACCACTTAGGCTGCGTTGAAGCAGGGGTGACCGGTTTTGAGGGTATGGCAGCAGACTGCAGCACCATAAACTCGTCCCGGAATGCACTCCACACTCCCTCAACATCGCCGCCACCTCTAACCCCATCTCTCCTACGCTATCCCTGAGGCTAACAAAGTTCGCCCGCCGGAGATCGAGCTTACTGCCTCTCGAGTTACTACGCTTCACCCGAGGGACGCACACACGGAACCTAATAGACCGTGATCACTCCCGCCCAATGATTCGTCAACGGTGAGGCCAGTGACGAGGTTGTCTTCGGTCGTGAATACTAAGTCTAGAACGCTTTCGCCTCGTGTAGGCTCGTTGACCCACTGAGTGAGGAAGTTCTCATCAGCAAAGTCAACTAGCCTCCTCCCTTCAGCATCGCAGTCCTGTTTTCCCACTTTATGCCGCGACAGTTGAAGTCTCCTAAAACTACACACACCCTATCCCCTAGCAGGCTACTGAGTTCGGTGTACAGGGCTGTATCCTCCTCGAGGAGGAGATGCGGAGGTCTGTACACCAAGATTAACCTATAGTTCGTCCCTCCCACGTTCAGATCGACGCCAAGCAGCTCCCGTTCCGACCGGAACTGGCAGTCAACCGGACTCAACGTGTCTCTGACGTATATTAGTACCCCACCCCCCTCCCCACGGGTGCGGTCTTTGCGAAACATTCTATACCCGGGAATTTCGAACTCCCCAACGTAGTCCCTACGATCAGTATGAATCCAGGACTCGGTGATAGCAACGATATCCTGGTATTCTGATGCTAAGAGCGCCCGTAGCTCGCAAAACTTGTTCCTAATCGACCTAGCATTAAAAAGCATTGCACGGAGGGAGCCCCCTATTCTGACCGCCCCCTAGCACGACCCGTTTCCCGAACAGCCAGGGCTGTCGGGAGTTGAAGAGCCCCTCACTAACGAGGGGGCAACTTCCGCAGGAGCCTGAGCCCCCTCCAACGTAGGAGGAGGGTCACCCACCTGTACCTGGACGCACCCTTCAGTTGAAGGTACGTCCGCCACCGGCTCATCATCATCCCTCCCCGGTGGGGGCCCATCATCTCTCCCCGGACTCGACCTCACCATTCTGTATAGGTGCCGGTCGAGCAGCGCGCCTAGCACACCTTTACCCTTGTTATTGAGGTGGACACCATCTCTCTGGTAAAGGTCCCACCTACCCGAAAATGCGTCGAAGGGGTCAATAAACCTCACGCCCAGCGGGACGCACAAGTCTTGCACCCTCTCGTTGATGCCAATGACCTTACTGAGTGCGTGGTCACTGGCATTCATTCGCGGTAAAATTCCCATTAACATTCCCCTGTCTGTCTTCAGTTTTAGATCATCCGCAAGAGACATGATCTCGGTGATGATCCCTCTGAAGACCTACCCTACCGCCTTTGAGGAACAGGTCGTTGCCACCAGCGTGGACAACGATCGCAGTCCTCCGACTAGCCACGCGCACCTTCTCTACCTCCTTCCTTAAGTGAGCCGTTCCCCGCCCAGGTAAGCACCTTACCTTCCTCCCATCCCGGTTTGCAGAAGCAAAGTACTTCTCCTGGCCCCTGATCTGCGAGTCCCCAATCAAAACGGTGTCTTCCTCCTTCGAGCACAGGAGACTAAAGCGGTTAGAGGTCCTGACAGGGGCAACTGGGGTCTCAGGCTTCGGCTTCGCAGCCTTCTTGCCCGAGACCTTTCGAAACCCGTCGCCACCCATACACGCAGTTACACCACCCGACCCACCCCGACCGGTAGCTACATCCTTCGGTTTCTTTGGGCCATCAGTAGGCCCCTTCCCACCCTTTTTCTTCATCGGCCCCTTCCCACCCTTCTCTATCGACCCCTTCCCACCCTTCTCTATCAGCCCCTTCTTTGCGCCCTCCACCTTACGTCGCGTTTCCAAGCATTCCACGTGGGTCGCTGGCGATTCCTGACACTGATTTAGGACCCTGGCCCCCGGTTGCACCTCTACCCTTTCTCCGCGGTCCCGAGATCTGTCCATTCCATCGCTGGACCGCCTTTCCACGGCAGCTATCCTATCCTGAATGAGCTCCGGTTAGGCGGCAGTGCAGCCTCGTCAGTGACTGCCGCACCTCCAACAGCCGGTCTGGACGACTCGAGCCGCCGGACCCTCTCCTCTAGCTTCTCGTAAAACCGCATGAGTTCGCAAAAGCGGCACATGCTGGAGTGGTTGATCTTCTCGAAGCAAGCTTCTTTGAAGTTCGTCACCCACTGGTTCACTTCACACTTCGCACATTCAGCCTTCAATTCCTGCGGTCCAGTCATTGTAACTTTTTTTTCTTTTTTCAAATTCTGAATACTCTGATAAGATAAAGCGTTCTAGCAATGAAAACTCAAAACGTTCTGACCAGTATATAAAAAGGGGGGGGGGTTGAATTCTTCCCGCGCGTAGACGCATCCACCTATTTGCAAGTGACGCTCATCCCTTCCAGAAGACTACACCTCTCCTGCTGCCGCACCGACCAAAGGTCTCCCCATGGCCGGACAGTCCCAAACGTGTCGCAGCTACCAACTGACAAACACTCGCGACGCAGGCGTCACGGATTTTCCGCCAGGAGCGACAGCGAGATGAAGCCCCTTACTAAGTCTTACTAGTCACTCACAAGCGGCCAGACTCTTAGAATCCAGTGTTCAAGGGATATCCCACCAGACCCAGAGGCTACGCCCGAGACTTTACGCTGGCCTGGCAGCCAGCTGGGCAGTAAAGCTCTCTCACCTCAGAGCAGTACAGCCAAGCACCATCAATTGGTCACAAAGAACGGTCGCAGGGGGCTGGTCAGGCCATTACGCGTTAGGAATGGGCTTAACGGGGCACTAGCCACACTCCATTCATCGCGCCCCTACGCCTGGGACCCCTCCATCCCAGTCTCTCACAACCTACGAGCGTTAAATGGTGTTATTTATAGAGGTTCCAAAGCCTCTCTTCCCACCTTTATACCCCCTGCGAGAGAGAGAGAGAGAGAGAGAGAGAGAGATAAAGAGAGAGAAAATTCCTCTTCCTCGTCTGTTTGTTTCGTGGCTGGAAATTGTAAACATGGCTATAAAACTCAAACACGTGGGCATGGAGCGGGCCCACGGAGGAAACACAGATGTTGTGGTATTTCCCGAAATGCCCTGCAGTGGACGTCACGAAGGCTTATAAAAATGAGAGTTCACTTCAAATCACTCTCACTTGCCCTATTCTTGCATTTGTCGTCACATCTCGCTCTCAGCTCCCTCGTTAGTAACGCCAATCGTCACGCCACGACGAGCTCTCCGGCCTTCGCCGGAGAGCGGCCCGCCGTACTTCAAGGGTCCGCTCGAGCATACACGAAGTTTACTGTAGTGTATCAGTTTTTTTTTAATAAAGATAATCATGTCTAATAAGAATTTAATAATGTTTTGTTTAATAAAGAAGAAAATAATGTTAAATAAGAAATTTAATTATGGTTTGTATGTAAATAAGAAATTGATAATGTTTTGTTTGAAATTAAAAATATAAAAATACAAATTGGCAACATCTGAGATGTGCCCAATGTGCCGACTCAGAATGCCCAAAAACGGCAGTGTCGTCGGGACGGGGCTTTGCCCCGATAAGGTGTTTTTCGTATTAGTATGTTATTGTTTATTTAAAATATTAATTGTCTCTCTCTCCGCGTTTAAATGTTAACGCTAATTCCACCCTCGCATTACCCCGTTCGTCTAAAGTATTTCGGCAAAAATAAAAAGTCAGTAACTAGTAAATAAAAGTGTGTAATTTATACCCCCGATCCATTTGCAATGTCCGAAAGTTTAATGGCGGCTCACCGGCTCAAGCGGGTGAACCCGCGTCCTTATAAAGAAAGAAAACGAGTGATAATAGAGAGTAAAGTAAATAGTGAATTGTGAATGAGGGAAATCACTATATTTTTGGTGGCTAAGTGGTATTCCTATTAAATTAATATAACGGCATTCCCACGTCCTCTGTACGCGCCTTATATTTTGGCCAAATACATTGTTACCCGTTTTTTCTTATTTATAAAATTATTAGATATTGTCTTTCAGTAAAGTAAACAGTAGAATGAATTGTGTACCTCAGTTGCAAGCAGTAAACACCCTTTGGGTGTGCGGGTGTGCCCCATTCCGATTCCCATTCCTTAAAAATTCGTTGTAACTATAAATCAATATGGTGCAGGATATTTTTGAAATTTTCATGGAGTCAGACTCTGTTTCAACTACTCGTCTCTGTTGAGTCAAAATTCTTGAGTCGTTTTTTTTTCTTATTTCGTTTTCTTCAGATTTCGTTTTCTTCAGTCGTGGAGAAAGACACTTTTAAAATTTAGAAATCCCGTCCGATGGCTCATTTCTTTTTTTTCTCTTCAACTTTTATTATTTTTTATACAGCCTACCTATTTTATGTTTACAAATTGTTTGGTGTTTATGTTTCGGCATTAATAATAAGTGTGATAGTAATGATTAATAAATAAAATAAAGCATATATGGAGTTAAATTATTTTAGTTGTAATGAAATTGACATGCATTTTTATAAGGTAGGTCTAAAATTCGGAACGTAAATGTGACGCTTGCATTTCTACGTATATATATGTATATAATAGCGAATTATAAAAGATTAAATTAGCAAAAAAAATTTCCAGTATCTAATGGCCAGTTTTTAAGATTGTTCTTCGACAGATGTATATAATTTAAGGGTTTCAAGCTACACATGACCATCGTATGTGTATAATTTTAAGGTCGCTTTATAATTTTAAGGTAGATAATTGTAATTTTAAGGTTTAATGTCGAAAAATAATGATTAAAGATGTCGATTCGGACCGATTGAGGCTATTTTGCTTGCCGTATATAAATTGTGCGAGAAATTTTTTTTTATTTGAAATACAGGAATAGTTTTAGTAAATTCGTTTGATTAATTAATTTCGGTTTTTGAATTTTTTGTATACATTCAGTTTTATTTTATAGGTGGGTTGATTTGTGTTGTCTATTTTATCATTCTTTCATGAGTTTTAATGAAAATTCCAAGTGATATTTTGTATGGATCGGCTGATTAAATTTGTTTTTATTCTGAAATTAGATTTTATTGTGATGAGTGTTTTTGCTTAACATTTTAATTTGGGTATAAATAATGAAAAATGTTTTTTTTACGTTCGCGCGTTTGCATAGAAAATATTACAAAATTATTTCATGATGTAATGCAGTTTGATTTGGTTAGGGATATTTTTATAGAGGTTCGCTTATAACAAAAAGTGAACACTCGCGTCATAATACAGTGAATATTTTAATTTTTTATTGAATAGTGTGGTTGCGCTGTATTTTTTTATTCATAATATCTGTTCTTATTTATAATAACGATGAAAATTTGTATTTAGTTTCAGTTGGAAACGATAAATTACTAGAATTCCTGTGATTTACAAACCATGCTCGGTTTCGTGTTGAAAGAGAGAGTTGTCTCTCAGATGTAATTTCTGAATTATGAGTTTTCTTCCTGTGAAATTTAACATTGCAGGTTGGAATTAATGTATTAAATTAATTTTCGGTATTAATATTAAAAATTTTATTATTTAATGATTCTGTTTTGGAAACTATGTTATTTTTTAAACTTCATTTGGGTTTACTCGGGCAATTGGAACTCTAGATTGATTGCTAACCAGAAATGGAACATTTTTAGATTGCCAGTAAAGTTTTTGTGGTATCTTATGTGTGCTCCCCACAAAGTGTAAGATGGTTCATTGTTATCGGGAATTGATGACGTAAAGTTTCTGGTTTTTATTTTTGTCTTTAAATGTATCGATGTTATTTCTGAAGGTAGTTGGAATAATAATATTTTTTAAATTATAGTAACGGTTACTATGTATGGGCGTGTTTATATTTATACTGTGCAGTATTGTTTCGTTGTGTTTGATGATTTTTTTTTTCTTCTCCGATGTAACTGCCATAAGTGACGTTATTGGTAGCGAGGCTGTGATTAAATTTTTTGTGAAATTTTTGCAAAATTCTGTAAAATTTGTCATATTTTTCCGCAAATTTGGCCAGAGCAAATTAGAATTATTGTTTCAAAGTGAAGTGTTGAGAAAATTTTGTAAATTAAATGTGATATATTTTTTCAAAATTTCGAGAGGCTCGATTGGGAAGCAACTAAGTTGAATCCGAATTCCACCCATTGAGTTTAGTTGACCCGAATAGGTGATCGATCACCGATGAGAGAGAGAGAGAGAGAGAGAGAGAGAGAGAGAGAGATAAACGAAACCGAATGCACAGCGACTTAGTGGAGGATAGTTTCGATCGAAGTTGATCTACTGGTATTTTTCGGGCAGTCCTGGTCCTGCTGCTCGATGCTTTGCTCAATATGCGTTTTAGCACTCGGTAGGCAAACCACGAGAGTTTGAACGAGTTTTTAAGGCTTTAATGTCCATACAGGCATAGAGTAGGTTCGTCGTGAAACCACCTACGGCGAAGTGATCGTTTGATTAATGCCATGTAGGGAGTCTTTCAGCTGGACGTAGGAGGAGCAGCGTTCACGGACAAAAGTTGAGATGAGAGAGGCGAGTTTCTTTGTCGACTTCTAGAATTGCAAATTCCGTCCAATTCCGGGGCTTTGTTCCACTTCCAGTATATCTCCATCCCCTGATCCTCTTTGAATTGGACGACTCTGTTTTTTTGCCATTTTTTGGAGGGAGAGCGGAACCTCAAACGTGCTGAGCTGTTGCATGGTGATGCAACCCCTTGCATTCTAGCGAAGTGAGCATGAGAGCTGCGATTTAAAATTTAAGAAGTCCGTTATCAGCTTTGCGGATTGTTATCTAAAGAACGTCCAGAAATTAATGTACGCTGATTATCATGTAATGAAATTATAAGTGAAAGGGTGTGATTATTGCCCAAATTTGTTTTGTGTTTCGTGTAATAGTATGTGCGCTCTGGACAGTATTTTTTGTACACATATTCTTATTCTTTCTATGTTGCCCTGATAGTAACTATGTAACTATAGGAATATTTGTTTCGAATGTAAAGCGATCTTTGATGAGGAATCGCTGGAATAGATTGTGAACTTGAAATTTGTTGTAACCAGTTGAGAAAATTATCGTACATTTTACACGTAACAGGTTTGTTACAGGTCGTACATTTGAATATTAGTGTGAAATGTTTCGATTTTTATAAAATGATACAAAATATCTTATGTGTGGAATTCGTCATTGACATGATTTCTTGTCTGTTCTAACTTTGAACTTGTTAAAAAAAAAATGAAAAATAAATAAATTCATTGAATAAATAAATTAATGTGTTAAGAGAAAATAAATTAAATAAATAAGTTTTCCTCGTGAAAACTTATTTTCAAGGGGGTAATGCAAGTGTAGTGTATTTTTTTTTTTTAATAAAGATAATTATGTCTAATAAAAATTTAATAATGTTTTGTTTGATAAAGAAGAAAATAATGTTAAATAAGAAATTTAATTATGGTTTGTCTGTAAATAAGAAATTGATAATGTTTTGTTTGAAATTAAAAATATAAAAATACAAATTGACATCATCTGAGATGTGCCCAATGTGCCGACTCAGAATGCCCAAACACGGTAGTCTCGGGACGGGTTTGCCCCGATAAGGTGTTTTTCGTATTAGTATGTTATTGTTTATTTAAAATATTAATTCTCTCTCTCCGCGATTAAATGTTAACGCTAATTCCACCCTCGCATTACCCCGTTCGTCTAAAGTATTTCGGCATAAATAAAAAGTCAGTAAATAGTAGGGTTTCTCATTTCCCGGCCTTTTGCTTATCCCGGGATTCCGGGATAAAAATGATTCCCTTCCCGGGATCCCGGGAAATCCCGGGATATAATTAATTATATTTAAATATATTATAAAATAAATTAACCTAGAAAAGAGGGGGTATAATTATTTTTTATTTTTTTTTATAGTCATTTAATAAGTTCTGCAATCTCCATGATGGGCAAAATAAAATAATATTGCTGTGAAAAATATGTATTAAAAAAATACTTTTGAATTACATAGAAAATTTTCACAAATAAAAAAATTGCTCCGTTTCATTGAAAACTTAATGAATACAACGAAAAAAAATTGCCTTTGAATTGCTTAGAAAATTTAAAGAAAAATAAAAATTACCTTCAAATTGCAAAGAACTTCAATGAATTCAACCAAAAAAATTATCACTGTGAATTTTTATAGTACGATTTCAAAAAACAAAGATGGTCAATACTTCGATCACTCAATCTTGTTCTCATTTTAGTCACGAAAAGTCCTGCTGCTGAGAATGCCCTTTCCGATTCTATTGACGTGGGTGGAATCGTCTTTAATGCATTCAAGAGAAGAGAGATGTTCTGCGTTTTTTCGCCCGTAGCCTCGAAGATCTCTAGTTCCTTTTTAAGGTGCTTTGCAGCGCTTGCTTTGCTGTCTAGTGTTCTTGATTTCTCTACCTCGGCTGCTTTAATAGCTGCATCAAGCCTTTCAGCTAGAGTCATCGAAGATGACTGAGGGACAGCTGATTCTTGCACATCATTATCTTCATCTGTCTCACTAGAGGTAGAATCAGCAGGTACTCCAAAAAGGCGATCTAACATCTGCTTTGCTGATGAAATTAACATAGACTTGGTTGGTAAGGCTGGCAAACTTCTGTCACTTGCGAAAGTTGCGACCTTTTTATAATTCTTTCCACTATTGAGGTATTGTATGAGGCCAGTCAAGTTCTCATTTCTTCTCTCTGTTATGCGTCGAATGAACGACTCCTTTAGTTTTTTTGAAAAAGGTGTGTTTAGTTGATTTAGTTCGTTCAAAATGAAAGAAAAAACACCTTCTGATGAAAGTAAAGTCGATTCTCTGTTGCCCAGCTTTTCTGCTCCAACTTTTAATGGCTCCAGCGATGCCACAATGTCACGAATTACAGCAACTTCTTGTTTGTCAAGGTCAAAATTGTTCATATCTTTATTGCAGTCGATGAGAGCTTTCGATACGGATGACCTTATTTTGATAAATCGCTCCAGCATGGCTGAAAGACTATTCCATCTGGTTTTGGAATCCAGCAATAGATGCAAACTTTTTCCTTGTTCCTGTTGAACATATCCTAGTAAGATATTATTCTTTAAAGGTGATTTGCGAAACTTTTTTGCTATTTTTCTGACTTTATTGATGATTTGAGACACGTTGATTTCTTTACCTACAGTGTCGTGCGATCCAAATGAAATATCTATCTCGAACGGATCCTCATCAAAGCGCTCACACAAAACACTTTCAAAATCAATACTATGATTGAAATCTTCTCCATCTTCATCTATGTTGTCATTATGTTCGTCATCTTCAGTTTGAATTTCTTCAGAAAGAGTGATTGCAATATCCCGGGATTTCCCCGGACAGGGAGAATTTCCCGGGAAATTTAAATTAGCTAAAAATCTACCGGGATCCCGGGATCCCGGTAAAGAAACCCTAGTAAATAGTAACTAAAAGTGTGTAATTTATCCCCCCGATCTTTTTGCAATGTCCGAAAGTTTAATGGTGGGTCACTGGCTCAAGCGGGTGAATCCGCATCCATATAAAAACAGAGAAAACGAGTGATAATAGAAAGTAAAGTAAATAGTGAATTGTGAATGAGGGGAATCACTACACTATCATCAAGTACGGCCCTCTACAATCTCATCACAACATCACTGCTGCGCTGAAGAAGTTTCCGCTGTCCCCTCTTTCAACAAGTCTCAACCGGCCCTCAACACTCATCCTCTCGCCGGCAGGCCAATCCGCTTTCAGATCAATCTACTTCGAAGGCCAGGTCCGTAAACCTTTTCGTAGATGAAAAGCCCATTTGGCCTACCCTTCTGTCTTCGTGTTAAGCAACTCCCGCGTAGCCTACATAACTTCAGTGTATACCTTTAGCCTAGTGAATAGGCTTTCTCCAAGGTGTCCCCAAACAACCAGCTAACTAACTTTCCCATTACGACTGCAGTAGGCCTATTCAATTATTTTACTGTATTCAATTATCTTACCGTATTTGTATCTACTTGTTTATTTGCTCATTTATGCATTTTATTTTACTTGCCTAATCCGCTTACTGTACCAATACTGTACTTTCATCACCTCAGTTATTATTGGTTTAACACTCTGGACTACTTCTTACGCGTTTCGCGTCAAAAATCTATCCTACACTTGGGTCACTTCTTACGCGAAACGAGTCAAGTTGATCTGGACAAGTCAATGCAAAATTTCTGAGAGTATTGTCGTCTTGACGCATGTAGTGTCAGCTGTGACGAGGCACAGATCAACTTGACGCGTTTTGCGTAAGAAGTGACCCAAGGGTAGGATAGTAGTCGAGAGTGTTAATTGATTATTATTGTGTATTTACTGCAGTATATCTCTCATTAGCCTACCTAAATTAGCGTTTCTTGTCATTATTGTATTCGCTTAATTTTTATACTGTATAAACCATTTCTAATTGCCAATAATCAGCCATTGTAATATAGAACAATTACCGTATATATAATTGTTAATCACTGTGAACAACTATTCCATCTATTTTTCTAATTAAACAAAAAACCACAGTCATTTCTATCTCCTTATTAAATATTGTTTGTTTGGGCTGACTTGCCCAGACTGGTGACCCTAAACATTCGTTTCAATTTAATTCATAAATTATAGTAAGCCTACTTTCTCGGCCACGATAAATTGATGACCCCGGAGTGACCAATTTATCGTGGCCTAGAAAGTAGGCTTACTATAATTTAGAATTAAACTGAAACGAATGCTTAGAGTCACCAGTTTGGGTAATTCAGCTCAAACAAACCATTTTTATTTATTTATTATAGTGAGCCGACACGTAGGCCACTATATATATATATATATATATATATATATATATTATTATATATATATATATATATATACTGTAAAGAACGACGCTTGTGTAGAAGAGTGCTCTGCACAAGATGAGGAGGGAGAACGAGCAAATGAAAAATGAAGTACCTCCCAGGAATCGAACCCTGGATCATCCAATTGCCGGTCGGATATGTTAACCACTACACCAAGGACCCCGATTAGTCAGTACTCGTAATTCTCCTACGTACGAGCGGAATCAAATGCCCTGAGGGGCACCTTCGCATGCCGTACATATATACATTTTAACTGCAAATAACATAGAGTATAATTAATATAAGAACGACGCTTGTGTAGAAGAGTTCCGCACAAGATGAGGAGGGAGAACGAGCAAATGAAAAATGAGGTACCTCCAAGGAATCGAACCCGGTTAGGTCACCCCTCACCCCTCTTTGAGGGTCTACCCCCGACCCCGCTTCCTGCATACCCCTTCTTCTCCTTCCTGCATAAAGGGTGTCCCATTTTTGACCAACTTCCTTTTTTCCTGGTCCAACCTCCTAATATCATTATGCCTGTCGCTCTAAGTAAGAAAATTGCAATTATTTTCCATGTGATGAAAATTTCGGACCCCTAGGCCTACAAAACCAATTTTCCCTTTTCTTTATCAAAAATTGTCGATTTTCGGAAGTCTTTCGGTTATAAATTTCTTGCATTTTATTATAACCTCAGACTATGTACAGCTGGACAGATTCCTGTGCAAAGTCCCTGACCAGCCATATGTGGCTGGCTACGAGGGCAGGAGGAGATCAGACAGCAATTTCTCATTCAGCAAATCTCGCAAATGAGGCAAATGAGGCGGGATGCAGCAGAGTGGTCAACCGCAGGTCGATCCTGAACCGTCGTTCGAACTCACACACAAAACACACACACACACAATATATATAGTGTCCCAGAAGTCTGGACTCAGGAAAAATAGACATTATATTTTTAAAGTGAAACAAACGCATTTCTAATGTCAGTTTTACATATTTCAGGAAAGAAAATACCCTAATGGCTCAGTATACCAATCATGAGAAGGTGGAATTGGTATTGCTACATGCATGTTTCTGGAAAAAGCTAGAGGGAAGCATTTCAGTTATTTCACGCACATGCCTCTCTCTGGCTTTTTCCGGAAACATGTAGCAATACCAGTTCCACCTTCTCTTGATTGGTATTCTGAGCCATCAGGGTATTTACTTTCCTGAAATATGTAAAACTGACATTAGAAATGTGTTTGTTTCCTATAGTGTTTAAACTTTAAAACCTTTCTTATTTTGCGTTTTTATACTATTTTCTCTTTCTTTATTCAATTTCTCTTTATTCAATTTCTCTTTATCTTTCATCATTCCCTTTGCATTCGTTTCGCTGTACTATATAAAAACGGGTAGACGTGGCCGTGGCACCATTATACACTTTCGAAACAAGGCAAAGGACCGGGGGATTAATTATACACTTAATTAATACTTTATACCGAAACACTGAGATAAATGGGGCAATGCGAGAGGGGAATTAACGTTAACATTTTAGTCGGAGAGAGAAACGAAATAAGATTCTAAATTCACAAAAACATCTTAATACCAAAAAATAACACCTTCTTAAGCCCAAGGCCGTCCGATAACTGGAGCTCTTGGTCATGGAACTCTTGGGCATTTTTCTGCTTGGGCAGCTTTTTAGTGTTGCCAACTAGTATTTTATAAAAAACCATTATTTAACGTAATTACATTTCTTATTAATTATTATTATCTTCTTTATTAAACAAACATTATTAATTTCTTATACCCAAAACATTTTAATTCTTAATTAGACCTTACTACATTCACTTAAAAATATAATGTCTACAGCATTTCCCTGTGAGTCCAGACTTCTGTGACATCCTGTATATGAAATGAAATGAAAGATGACTCATCAAATGTACCTCATGAGTCACTTCACGATTTTAAATACAAATTAATCATCAGGAGCGTTTTGTGACCGACCCTTTATAATCTCTATGAAAATTCTAGTCTCAGTGTATTAGAGTGACATGTGGTAACTGAATCTGCGAAACAACATTAGAGCGCATAACTAGTTTCCTTTGCAAGAGCCGTCGCTTAATTTAACAACAATTTTTTTTGTCTTAGTCATGTCCTGTTTTTTTTAATGGATACTAGAAAAAAGCAGTCCTGTCTCTCTGTAGACACCATGTATTTACTATTAAGTGATTCTGAACATAGAAATAAATGCGCATTGCTTTGTTTCAACTTTTTACTCTAGCGCAGTGGTCGGGGAACAGGGGTAAATTACCCAAATGGGGTAAATTTAAAACTTTTGGGGGTAATGCGTGCGGTATGAGAGACACTGCTGATATTTTTGTTGTATATTTTTATTTTATTTTGTTACATAAATGTGGCGTTATTCTAAATTTTAGAATATTACGAATTTACGTCCTGATTACGTCCTCAAATATATTTTGGGGGTAATACCCAAAAAAGTTCGCCGACCACTGCTCTAGCGTGTTAAGATTTTAATTGCTGCGTTCTTTTCTATAGTTTTATTGACAGAATAATTGACCCGACAATTACTGAGGGTTCAATTATTCGGTCAATAAAACTATAGAAAAGACTGCAACAATAAAAATCTTAAGCTTCACATCCGAACCCATTGTATCAAGATTTGTGAAGCTTAAGATTTTCATGGCTGCGTTCTCTTCTATAGTTTTATTGATCGAATAATTGACTCTAGCTGAAGTGGGGCCTTTGGCCTGTGTTTATTATTATGTACACATAATCAGGCAAGGATGCTCCCTGTCCCCAGTGTTATTTAACATTTTGCGGAAGCAATGACAATGGAAGCACTTTCAGATCTGAAAGAGGGAATCAGAGTGGGAGGTAAATTGATCAAATCTGTAAGGTTTGCAGATGACAAGGCATTTGTTTGTAGTACTGAGGAAGGACTGCAAAGGATGGTCAATAGCTTGACAACAACGGCGGAAGAATTCGGAATGAGAATTAATGAGACCAAGACAAAGGTAATGAAAATTGCAAGAAGGAAAGGAGCACAAATGAACCTAACGCTATTCTAGCAGTTGAACTAAGGAACTCTTTTTTTTACCCAAGGGCAACATTAGGAAATACAACCCAAATTACACTAGAGAAATAGCCCACCTCATAAGGCAACGTAACAACCTCAAATATAACACACAAACACCACACACAGAAGCCATAAAACAGCAGATACAACAGCTCAACACAGAAATAAACAACAAACTCAAAAAAAACAGAAACATTCAGGGAATTCATAACAACACTAAACCACTCCAAAGATACATCCAGGCTATACAAGACTATAAACAGCATTACTCACTCTAACAGCGGCATTCACACCTCACACACGGCTATCTGTCGCAGCCAAAATAATATCCCAACATACACACAACAAGCTAACATTCTAGTTAATCACTACGCAAAGATAAGTCACTTAAACAGAGGCAACAACCAGAAACACGCAGACAGACAAACAGCCAGACACAAGAAAACCTACAGACTCGACACGACCATTACACCCTTCAATACAGACCAGACCACCAAGATCATCAAAAACATTAAGAATTCGAAGGCTACTGGACCAGACAACATATCTAACATACACCTTAAACACTTGGGCCCACAAGGAATACTAGCTCTCACAAATATCAGCACATATTCATACCAACACTGTATTATTCCTGACATATGGAAACAAGGTAAAATTATTACACTACTCAAACCAAACAAAAATCCAACAGAACCAGCTTCCTATAGACCCATTACTTTACTATACCCACATTCCAAAGTAACAGAAAGACTAATCTTACAAATCACCAACCCACACATTCCACTATCGCCTACTCAACATGGATTCAGACCTCACCACTCAACCACGACATTACTCACTAACCTCACGCAGCACATCATGGATGGCATCAACTCCAGACGACCAGCTCAACGTACACTATTAGCAACAATAGACATTAGTAAAGCATTTGATGCTATCCCACGCTTCCATCTCATAAACAAAATACTCACAAACATGCACAATAACACCAAAAGGTGGCTGAGCAACTATCTCTCAGGAAGATACTCACATGTCACATTTAATGGCAAGTCATCCAAAAACAAGCTTTTTCCGACGGGGTCCCTCAAGGCTCTGTTCTCTCACTAACACTCTTCAACTTATACATGCATGACATTCCAACACCCATAGATAACAAGCTTACCTTATCATCATATGCAGATGATATCACTAACATCCACCCACAACAACATCGACACCGCTACAAATAACCTACAAACATACATAAACTGTATACAAGACTGGCTCACACACAATAGACTCAAAGTAGCGCCCACAAAATCAACCATCACCTTGCTTACAAGCAACACAAAAGAACACCAGGTAATTCCACAGCTTACACTAAACAACATCAACATTCCACACACTCACAGAACCAAAATACTTGGTGTCACATACAACACATCATTATCTTTTGCAAACCACATTCAGGACATTAAAAACAAATGTACGTCAAGACTTAACACGCTTAGGGTACTAACAGGCACAAACTTTGGACACCAGCAGGAAACATCATCACTCATATACAAACAATATATTCGCTCAGTTATGGACTATGCTAGCCCATGCTGGGCACCCATTATCTCAAACACACATAAACACCTTACAAACAATACAAAACAACGCACTTCGTATCATTACAGGATGCACTCAAACAACACCAACAGAACACCTGCACACAGAAACAAAAATACTAAAAGTTAGGGAACATTTAGACATGAGGGGAACACAATTCATGGCAGCAGCGACAACTAACCCACAACACCTTTGCCACTACATGTACAATCATGCACCAACACCTCGCACCATTAAGGTAACACCAGACACACATTATAACCAAATACTCCATTCCATACCACGCCCAACAAACATCACACAGTACAGAAAACACACACACACACACCTAACCCACAAAGCACTGACACGACTCGGTCCGAATGCGGTCCTAGGTGCGAAGCCGCCACCCATTAACAGGTCAGAGATCAGCCTGAGCAGATCGGATCGAGTTAACTTAGCACGATTCCGATGTGGACATCACCCCCAACTTACGGACATATAAACACAGACTAGACAACTCCATAGACGACACCTGCCACCTGTGCCAGGACACACCACAAACAACTGAACACATTATGACAGACTGCACCTCTCTAGCACAACAACGAACACAACACAACATCACTAGTGCGCTGAACCTCTGGTCCACTCCGGAGAGGGCGATCGGTTACCTGCGTGCCGCCGGCTTGCTCGATCAGGGTGGGCTGATCGGCTAAACAACAACAACAACTCTTTTTAAAAGCTGGCAACAAACTTCTTTGATATTCCACAACTTGCAGGAGTTGTTTTCTTTGTTCTTCTTCTGTTGTGATGAAATTTGTGAAATCTTCAATTAATTGTACTCCCAGCTCGGCCGCATCATTAATAACCTTAACACTGTGTACAAAATTGGAGATTTGAATAAAATCTCTGTCCTCTTTCCATGCTTTAGCAGGTTTATTTAACCATTTTCCATCTTGAAAAACCAAGATTTTGGTCCAGCTAGGGAAGCTAGTTTGGTTGATTTATCGATCAAAGAAAATACTGGTTTGCCACTTTAGGCATACGAGCTGCGTTTTATCATTTCTATGTAATCTAGTAATTTCTGTAGCAATGTTTCTTTTCTTTTCATCAGATATACGTAAAGAAAATAATGAAAATGGAATAAGCTCCTAAGTTAGGTACCAACAATGGCCTTCGAATATCTTGATTGTACGATGAGCTACATTTCTGTCCACTGTGTCACCATATATGTGAAGGTCACTAATTACTATGGAAAACTATATATGCTTACAATGTGGTATCGTATGTGATACCTTTATTTCTTAATTAAATACAAATTATTAATTTATTGAATCAAATATCTACAAAATTGCCATCCATTTCTTCTGTCTTTTTCTTATCACCTTAATGAGTCTTCTTTCCTCCTTCACCCATTGCAGTACTTCCTCATTACTTTGGTGTTCCCTCCAGCTTATCTTTAGCAGTCTTCTCCAAATCCACATTTTAAAACTTCCCAGGAGTTTTTTTCAGTTGTTTTCAGTGTCCATGTTTCTGCTCCATACAGTACCATACTCCATATCAAGCTTTTTACTAACCTTTTCTTCAGCTTCAAGTTGAGTTTACCTGTAAGTAGTCTTTTCTGTCTCTCGAAAGCTACCTTACCCATACCAGTTCTAGATCTTACTTCCTTATTGCAATCTCTATTTCTCTATTGTTGGTTAATAAACTTCCCAAATATTTAAACTGCTCAGTTTCTTCTAAGGTCCGATTTCCTATGGTTGTCAATCATTTTCAGTATTCACATTTCATTTCTTAAATTCATTTGCTTTACTAAGTAAGTTTTCTGTTCAAGGTATTGTATGTTTGTTGAATAAAAAAAACGATGGGGCTCAAGAGCTGGCATGAAATGTTCAATCTCTTGAGTTGTTCCCACCTTGGAAATATTGTGAGTCTCAAATATATTCCAAGGCCCATTGCCGCGAAGCTGCATTGGGATGATGCTTCACAGGTGGCGGTAACACCTATTCTCTAAATCCCATTCAAGACAAAATGCAAAAGAAAATGTTAAAAAAATAGACATTTTTGTCTTTTAATTTTCTATTTTGGTAAAAAAAACATAGTAAATTAGGTATCAATCGATAGCTATTTTAATTTTCTGTCCAAAAATGTACATAGTCTGAGGTTATAATAAAATTCAAGAAATTTATAACTGAAAGACTTCCGAAAATCTACAATTTTTGATAAAGAAAAGGGGAAAATTCGTTTTGTAGGCCTAGGGGGTCCAAAATTTTCATCACATGGAAAATAATTGAATTTTCTTACTTAGAGCGACAGGCACAATGATATTAGGAGGTTGGACCAGGAAAAAAGGAAGTTGGTCAAAAATGGGACACCCTATTATGCAGGAAGGAGAAGAAGGGGTATGCAGGAAGGGGATTCAGGGTTAGACCCTCAAAGAGGGGTGAGGGGTAACCTAACGTAGCAGTTCAGGCCTACAAAGGTATATATTTAAATATTTAAATTGTATTTAAATTGTGTGTGTGTGTTTGAACTGTATGTGTGTTTAAATAGTGTATATATGAATTGTGTGTGTGTGTGTGTGTGTGTGTGTGTGTGTGTGTGTTTAAACTGCGTGTGTGTTTAAACTGCGTGTGTGTGTATTTAAAGGACAATAAAAAATCAAAAGTCTTTATTAAAGACATGGCTGGAGAAGCACAACCGACAGCTGGAGCTTCTTGGCACAAAATGGCGCTTGCCTTGATCCCCGTCGTCTGGCTGAGCGAATGCTGAGTGGCTGATGGCTGAGAAGTCGTGGTAGGGGGAGGAGCATAGTATCCTTAACTCACGCTCACACACAAACATATCCGTAATACCATACCACATCAGAATAGAGGAGCGTAGCTCACCCATCACCATCCCACTTCAGCCCTACACCGAACCAAATA
>JAJOZX010003363.1:487500-512407 GCA_023014485.1 Bathynomus jamesi | reverse complement strand
TATTTTGATTCACTCGGCCCTGGAGTGACCTTTTGGTTGTACAATTTATTGAACAGCGACATGTCCCTGAAATTATCTGGAATCCTTACCGTTTCCAAGGATATTTTAGTAATACTTGTGGCATGTACTGTCTTTCATTTCTCCTGCACGTCACGTGGGAGGGGATTTATAATTTTTTAAAATTATTCGATTTGTGCGACATTGAGATGAATAATGAATTGGTATGCAGACAGATAAAAAAGGTACCCATTTGTGCGCACTCACTGTATTGTGTAAAGTTTTACGTATATATATATATATATATATATATATATAATATATATATATATATATATGAAGAGAGCTGCAAGGCGTTATAAGTACACTAATTTACAGCTCAAAAGGAAGATTAGCTGGGTGTACTACGCATCATCAGCCAGCACCGGGTAACGAGCCCTGGACCGGGTTCTTAACACATACATCCATATATATATACACACACACACATACATATATATATATATATATACTCACACATATATATATATATATTTATATGTATATATGGAAGAGATTGAGTGTTGTAATTAGTGAAAATTGACGATTTGAACGCCAGGGACAAATAATAGTCACAAGCAGATATCCTAACAGGGCTCAAAAGTAAGATTAGCTGGATGTGCTACGCATCATCTGCCAGCACCGGGTAACAAGCCCGGTTGTTAACACACACACACACATACATACATACATACATATATATATATATATATATATATATATATATATATATATATATATATATAAGGTGGAGTGAAAAGCTTAACCTTCGTCAGATTGTTCAATTCGGGCGGAAGCAAACCAAAGGTGTGTATATATATATATATATATATATATATATATATATATATATATATATGGGAAGAGACAGTTACAGTAAGATAAAATGTCGATTAGAGTGCCGGGATCAAATAATAAACATAAAGCAACTATCCTAACCTGGTTCAAAAGGAAGTTTAGCTGGGTGTGTTACGCAACGTCTGTCAGCACCGGGTCTCGAACCCGAGACACCGCAGGCAATTCTTTACAGTTTTGGTAATTCTAAAACCCTACCTGTAGAACTTTCTATAAATTTTTAAGTTATCAGAAACAAGCGTGTAATAAAATTTCACTTTCAAAGGACACCTTCATCGTATAATAAAATTCACTGTCTAAATCAGTTATCAGGAAGGAAGATTAGCAGGGTGTGCTACGCATCGTCTGCCGGCACCGGGTCTCTATCCCTGGGCAGATATCCTTTCACTTCGTCTTATTACGAATTTTTATAAATTATAACACTTGCACTGAATGAAACGATATATATACATATCCCGGCCTTCTGCTTAAATCACAAACTAGTTTTTCAAAACACGTTTATTATGGCTTTTTATAAATAAACTAATACTGGCACTGAATGAAACGTTGTATATAGCCCGAATCACAAATTAAATTATTACTCACATTTCATTGTCCATTTCATCGGCTGTTTCTTTCTCTCCGTCACAAATTTCTGCAATGCTTTGCGTTGAATCTGACAGAGATCCCCGTGGTTATTAGACACAGCGCGAGCAACGATGAACATGGCGACATAGGACCTCAGGCTGACGTTAGAGATGACCAACCAAAGAATAACGGTACGCAGCACATCGAGCATGTATTAAGAAGCAGTCTACCACATACATTGAGGAATAAAGGTCTAAGTCTTTATAATCTACAATATTGAGTGAGGACCTCATCATACAGTGGACCGATACAGGCGAGGTCATTGTTGAAGGAACAAAGGTACAGGGATCGAATATCGTCGACATTGTCCATGATCTTGTGAGAAAGTGGGACAGGCCCTCACTATCAGGATGGAAGCATATTAAAGCAAGACTACAACAAATAAGTATACCCAAAACATTGATAGGAAATCTGAATAGGTTAAAAGACTTGGAGCAAGTCTTGCATGTGCCACAACTGCGTACATCATCACCCCGAACAGTAGCATCTTTGAAGAGGAGAAAGAAGAGGCCAAACAACAACGGCCAACCCTATCCACGTGTCTCTAAAATACGCAAATGGCTAACATATTACGAAAACGCTATTATGACAGTTCTAGCCCAGCCTTCTATGGCGGTGTCGGTGTTGATAGACTGTGTTTACAATGATGGAGTATGGAAAAAAGATATTGAGAGGTTTTTGCGTGAGCAGGATGCTTATACATTTCATAAGCCTGTGGGAAAAAAAGTTTAAAACAGCCAGGACAACAGCGGCTTCGATTGATTGCTATCGCTACATCCTATTCATAATAAATGTATTCTCTAGATATCTATGGCTAATTCCTATGAAAAATATATCGCCTGAAACAGTTGCTAAAGCTACCAAAACGCTAATGTTGAAAGAAAACAGGGTTTCAGGCTATTTTTGTATTTATATGGGGAAAGAATTTATAGTCCGATCTTTTCAGAACATGTTGACAGAGTTTAATATCAGTTACAACACTAGCAATTCTATACATGAGGCCTCTTTAGCTGAAAGAGTTCAACGTACCATAAAGGAACGCATGCATCGCTATTTTACACATAAAAAACCATTCTCGAACCATCGCGCGATTGGGACAACACCTAACGAGGTTTTAGAAAGAGGTATGCACACAGAATGTGAGGTGAGAAGAGATATTCGTAGAGCACCGCCACATTCTACATATTTCAAAATCACTGATTATGTAAGGCTATCGCGTTTGGGAAATAAATTCGCGAAGGGACTTGAGCAAGGATGGACACGTGAGATTTTTAAAGTTAGGGCTATGAGACCTAAAGGCGAGCTAATGATGTATTACGTTGAAGATTTGAATGGGGAAGAAATCGCAGGAGGCTTTTACCGCGAGGAGTTGCAGAAAGTGACATTTAATTTTTGAAAAAAATGTGTTTAAAGTTGAAAAGATTTTAGGCAGCAAAGGTTCAGGAAAGAGAAAAATGTACCTGGTGAGATGGCTAGGGTACCCAGAAAGCTTCAACACCTATGTAAAAGCTGCTGCAATAATGAAGCTTAAATAGTATGCAACATGGCGCCTAACCACTTCTATGTCACACTCCCGTCCTCTTCTCTGTTTGTACATCCTAACAACACACTAGCCAATTTTGTAACAGAACTCCATGGGCCCATTGAATTGGAACGTGATTCGTATGAGGTGCGGTTATGCGAAATTTAGCTACCCACCAGCTTCTTAAGTAGTGATTATAAAGAACCCGTTTTTACGGTTCTTAGAGATCGTGATGAGTGTGAAAAGGCAGGGGTAATTAGGGATGAAACCATGCTTGCCGCCCGGAGTGGGGAGGCCCTGTATTACACTACAGTAGTAACACTAGGCCCGAGTCGTTATGGTGCGGCCGAGGATGTTGTGAGAGACTTAAACGGAAGTTTAAAAAGCTCAAATCTTACGGCTGATTTAGTATACGAAATCGTAAACAAAGAAACCCCTGCACATGCTCTGACCCTAAAATCACAGGATAATAGAAATATTAAAGACAAAGGATTGTTCCAGATCATAACCGAGGGCCGACATGAAGCACGATCGAGTTCCGCATCGGACCTATAAGGAGAAAGGATACGGTTGTAGACAGAAAATTATTTTGACAGCTCATACATTTTTCTGCTGATGATCATATTGGATGACTAAGCACCGTCAAAGGGTATCGAGCACCTGGCAGATATCAAACAAATCATTCTCATTGAATCTTTTTTAATTAAAATCCATTTGTTCCATATATATATATATAATATATATATATATATATATATATATATATATGCACGGTCTGTGTGTATCATAAAAAACTCAGGGAACCATTCTAAGTTCATTCCCATCATGAAACGGACATGTTATGTGCCTTGAAAAGTGGACGCTCAATTCTGCCAGTTGAGGTTTAAGTTTTGGTTTTGGCTAAAAATATAATAGTTACCCCTTTTTCTTTGATTTATTCAATCCGACGTGAATGCAACGAGTCTTTTACTTATATTGAGGTTCTAAATGTAGTGGGGCTAGGCTGCTTTAAACCCTAGATCCATGTCCCAAAGCTGGATCCTGTCTGCTTTGCAGATAGCTGGTGAGGGAAGCTATATTTATGGGACCTCTTTGCGAGAGACCCGTTTCCCACGTCGGGCTTGCATCATGAAAAAGAAAAACTATGGTATTTGTCATTTACCATTACTTATTCGGACTATAGTGGATTTAATTATCCCACAAGAGTTCCTTGTTCCATGCACGGTCTGTGTGTATTATATATATATATATATATATATATATATATATATATATATATATACACACAGGGTGTTTCAGGAGGAAAGGTCAATACTTCGGGAGGTGATAGTATCAGTCATTGTGAGAAAAAAAGTTCATATGAACATGTGTTTAATTCTGAATGGTTACGGAGATAGAGCTGTTTGAATCTGATGCGCGCGCAGCTCTTCCTCCCCCCGCGGTGGTCCCATTCAATGGCCACCAAGGTCTCCAGACCTCTCTCCGTTAGATTATTGTTTGTGGGGGTGGATGAAAAGTCAAGTTTACAAAAGAAAGGTGGATACACGAGACGAATTGCTCGCGCACATTTTGGATGCTGCTGCCCGCATAAAGGAACGTGAAGATCAACTCGGACGAACAACATGCGATCTTCGCACACGAGTTGCAAAGTGCATTGAGGTTGACGGTGGGATTTTCGAAAATGTATTGTAAACTGTAACAAATTAATTTGTCATTTCTGTATCTGATACCATTCAAAATGCCAATGTTTAAACATTAAATGTTAGAAACAGTAATTGGTTTCTCTTTCTTGATTATCATTAAGAATACTTTTGTATATGTAGATTCAAACAGCTCTATCTCCGTAACCATTCAGAATTAGACCCATGTTTATATGAACTTTTTTTCTTACAATGACCGATACTATCACCTCCTGAAGTATTGACCTTTCCTCCTGAAACACCCTGTTAGGGACGATTGGTGGTTGTGGTGCTGTGGTGGTTTTGTGTGGGGTGGTGGTTATGCTATTGGGGCTTTACATGCATCTGTTTATATACGTTGTGTGTGTGTGTGTGTGTGTGTGTGTGTGTGTGTGTGTGTAATAATAGGGGATCTATTGGCGTATAGTCGGGGAGTGTATGTGCGTTTGTGTGCGTTTTTAACTCGTTCGGAGGTTATTAATATATACAGGCCATTTATGCCTTCTAAGTCTTCTAAGCCAACTGGGAACTGGCTGCTTAAGCCAACTGGCGGATTTCGAGTTCTAAGCCAAGTGATGCTACCCTGAACTCTCATTTAGCTTCGGCATCTCGCAGACGCTGGATGGTCTCTTCTTCTTTCTCTCCTCCTCTCTCTCTCTTAGGTTAGGTATACCCCTTTGGGGGGGGTGAGGCCGTCCCACTTTCTCCCCCCTTGCTGGGGGATTCTCCCCTTTTTTGGCACCCTGGGGGGTTGGCACCTTGCAACAAGAGGGATGGGGTGGGTGGCAATGGCACTCATTTGATCAACATTTCAATTACTCAGTACTCTCTCCTTTTGCAGTCATACTATTCCCCTCCTCTCGAGTTGGCCTGGTGAAGTAGTGAGTTGGTTTCTTGTACTCTCCATCTCACATAGCCAGGTACGCCAGGCTCATCTGGAATTGTTCTGAGCCAGGCCTCTAATCTTCTTTTGAAGCTATCCACTGCAACACCATTCGTGTTCCTTAGGTCTTTGGGCAGCTGATTAAACAGTTCTGGTCCTCTCACCACAAAACTATTTTCTTTCAAGGTTAAGGATGTTCCCTGTCTCGCCTTTAATTTGGGAACACGACACAGTCTTCCTTTTCTACTTTCCACCGTTGTGGGAAAATGCTCTGTATGAATTGGTCCCCAATTAACCCACCTCTAATATCACCAGTCTAACTGTAGAGTAGGTTAAGCCTAGCCTTGTAGGGGTCAGCCTAGAGATTCCGGAAATGGTCCAGAGTCCAGAGCGGGCAGAGTAAATTGAGGTCCACAGTAGGATTCCTCACCAAATTACGTTAGGATAATTTACTTAGCCTTTGTTAAGCTATGAGTTCATGCTAAGTCTCAGCCCACAATGTAGGCCTAATTTAACTGGACCTAGTTTATATGTTATCACTAAACTGGGGTTTAGAAATACAATTGTTCACTTACTGAGTGTTATTAGATAAGTCCTGATTTCTTCTTGGAGTCTTTCTTCTAGCTGCTTAATTTTTGAGAGCGTACTAGCTGGTGGGGATCTTTCACTGTTTCCAAGCCCCTTCGTTCACCATACCGTTCTTGATGTAAGTCCTTTGTTCCCCAGTTTTTTTTGTAATTGTTGCAATTCATCACTGTCCATGTTTAAGTCAAAATAGTTTAATTAGGGATTGTAATGAAATATAAGGTGAGAAAAAATTATCAGAGATGAAAGATCAAATAAATTGAGTAATCAGACAAACAGTCAAGTTTTAAATTTAGTTAAATCCCCCTCCAAGTATTTAATTGATGTCAAGATTTAGTCCAATAAGTACCCTAAACCTTGAAAGAAAAAGTAAGTTTGATTCTGATTAAAGCTTATAAAAGAAGAGGACTCCTTAAATGTAAATGTTTTCTGGTTAGGCCCTAGGTTGTAGACATAATTAGGCAAGTTTGTTACCTTAGGCTTGATTAGGTTAGATTTAGGCTAGACCATTTAGCCTAATTCTACAATTTTTGTTAAGTAAGGTTAATCCTAAAGTATGTAAATTCCCGCACGGGCCACCGTTGTGTATATATATATATATACTATCCCCGCAAGGAGGTTCTAAGCTCGTGCTCTTAAGTGCTCTTTGTGCTCGTTTGTACGTGCTTGTTCCAGGAGGTTTCACGTGCGCCCTCCCGGCCCTAGCACCCAAGGATGATGGGGCTCGACCTTGCAGTTCTTGTCATCCTTGGTCTTTTTCCACTTCGACTGTCCCCTCCACCCTTTCTTTTTCCTCTGTCTTTCCTCTCACTTTTTCTTTGTTTTTCCGCCGAGATATGCCCTTTTAAATAGAGGCGAATCGGTTCTTCCCGAACTTAAAAAAAAAAATATATATATATATATATATACTGTGTATATATATACACACACACACACACATATATATATATATATATATATATATATATATTTTTTTTGCTTAACCGCCAATTCGTACCTAGAATGGTAGTGTCGCTGGGGTAGGCATATTGGACTGGGGGGGGGGGTGAGAAGGTTCAGTTATTGAAGATGTGGGAGGGGAAAGGTATGGATTTAGATGCGGTGAAGTAGTTCAGAGTAGGTGAGGTTTGAGAAAATCGCTTCTGTTGAAAAATGGGGGCCTTCGGCGAGTATGGACTGGAGACCCTCGGACGTGGGAATGCGGGACAGGTAGGGGAAACAGCTGTGGCGGAGGTCGAACAGATTCGGACATTCGATCAGGAGGTGGACGACGGTGGTGTGGGTATGGCAGGTGGGGCAGAGCGGGGCTGGCAATTAACCATAAGATGACCGTGTGTGCTTCGTGTGTGTCCTAGGCGGAGACGGGCTAGAATTACTTCTTTATGACGGGACCTATGGAACGAGGAGGCTCAATATCCAAGTTGTGGTTTTATCCGATGAAGTTTGTTGTTTGTGGCCTGGTCCCATTCCCGTTGCCAGATGGAACGGAAGTGGGAGCGGAGAGTCGGGAAGAAATCAGTGAAAGAGAGGGGCTGGATGGAGACTGGCAATGAGCAAGCAGATTTCGCCTTACGGTCCACCTCCCCATTACCCCGGATACCGACATATGCCAGGACCCAGGAGAAGGCGACCGTCTTGTGTTGGGATGCCGTTAAGGAGTGGAAGTGCGATGGTGCGGACGAGTGGGTGAGGGGTTAAATTTTTGAAGGGAGAGCAGTGCGCTTTGAAAATCTGATTAGATGACATAGGAGTTGGCGGAGTGGGTGCTAATGATGTTGAGGGCTTCCAGAATAGCAAAGAGTTCTGCTGGAAATCAGAGGCCTCGCGGGAAGGGGGACGGCTCTAGAGAGCGGTTGGGTCAGTATAACCGCTGAGGCGGCCGTTCCAACCTCCGATCGGGAACCATCCGTATAGATGGGGACAGTGTCCAGGTGTCGGGTTACGTGTTCCTGGAAGAGTGATTTGTATATTGTAGCGGTCGTGGTAGCTTTTGTCAGAGCACATAAATCCCTGCAAAACTTGATAGGAGTGAGGAGCCAGGGAGGGTAGATATGGTATGAGATGGGGGTGACTGAGGGAGGGGGCATGTTGGAAAGGTCCAGGAAAGAGCGGACCGCTTCAGTGAAGTACCAGCTCTGTCCCTGGGGTGAAGGTTCTGAAATTGCCGCGCACAGAAGTGACGAGGGTAGCCTCTGCGCGTGAAGGTAGGTTCTCATGAGGAGCAGACCCCGTCGATGGGTGAGAGGGAGGTAGTTACATTCTGCTTGGAGGCTGGAAGCTGGGAAGGAGCGGAAGGCACAGGGGGAGAGGCGGAGGCCCTTATTAAGTACCGGGTCCAAGATCCGGAGGGAAGTGCTGGAGGCAGATCCGTATACAACACTTCCATAGTTCAGCTTTGACTGGATCATGGAAGTGTAAAGACGGAGGATGGAGCGTCGGTCAGCGCCCCACGTGGTGTGTGAAAGGCGGTCTAGGAGAGCGAGGGGACGCTGGAGTGTGTGTTTCAGGTGCATGAGGTGGGGAACCCAGTTGAGCCGTCGGTCAAAGGTCATGCCCAAGAACCGCGCGGTGGGCACCACTTCGAGGGGCTCGCCGTATAGCGTGACCGAAGGGACAGGAATGGCTGTGGATCTTCTTCTGCTGAAGACCATGCTTTTAGTTTTGGAGGCGGACAGGCGGAAACCAACTGATGTCGCCCATCTCTCCACCCGATGGATGGCGAAGTGAATTTGTCGTTGAACGACGGGCAGTTCGCACCCCACGAACCATATCGCAAGGTCGTCCGCGTAGATGGAGAAACGGACGGTGGGTGGAAGGGATTTTGCCAGTGTATTCATAACGTCTGAGAAGCATGACACTGAGGATGCTTCCCTGTGGGACCCCGTCCTTTTGCTCAACGGTGTCTGAGAGGGCTGAACCCACCCATACTTGAAAGGCTCAGAGGGTGAGGAGTCTCTAGGCAAGGTTCAGTGGTCAGGCAAGGGGGAAGGGCTCCGCTGTTCATATTGGCACTTCCCTGTATGTCTGTGGTCTCCCGGCATACCCGGGGTGACGACAGTAAAACCGGGCGGGTGGGGGTGGAGGACAAAGTCAGGGTGGCCGATGAAGGAAGGGCTGGAGGTATGGGAGGGGCCGGTTCAGTTGGGGTACAAGGAGATGAACCAGTGTGTTCTCGTGGTGGGGTCAAGAAGATAGCATCAGGGGTAAGGGTAGATCCATGAGGCTCGGGAGTGCGGCGGAAGTTACCCTGGTCACACCATGTAGGCGTGCCAGTGCCGCGTCCACTGGATCTTCGGATGTGGGGTTACCTGTCCCGTGTCTCGTCCTAGGTGGTAGCTCGTGTAAGTCAGCTACGACTGTTAACATCTGCAGGTGTGAGTGAGAGGGTGAGAGAGCCATCTTAGGCAGGGTAAGGGGTGTAGAAACTCGAGTTCTTTTATTAGATTTAGAAGAAGGGGAGGCTTGTTGGATGGTTGGTGAGTCTGGAGACTCACTCCGGCGTCTCCGCCTCGTTGATTTACCTCGGGCGCTAGGTTTGGGTGTGTTTTGAGAGTGTGGTGAGAGTGGGGCTCTTGGGGTACTGTAACCGAGATTCCCGATTCCAGAGTTCGGGGAAGTTTGTAGCTTTGGAGATGCATGGTGGGGAAGCATGGTAGGGGGACAGGTTGCTGAGTACGGCGCGGGGCCCGATCGGGAAGGGGGATTAGTAATCGAAGGGGGTTTGAGTGGCGGATTCAGACGGCGCGCCGAGGGAACTGAGCCGAGAGCAGCGGCATAAGAGATCCCCCGCTTCACCTCCCGACTCCGCACCCTGTCTCGCGCCTCTCGGAGGCTGATGAAGTCCGCTACTCGTAGGGTCCGGACCTCTTTCTCAAACTTAAAAAAAGATACATTTGCGAGACGAAGAAGGATGTGCGCCGACGCAGTTTGAGCATTTAGGTGAGTTGGGACATCGTTCTGGGTGGGCGATATCCCGCAACGCACAGTTGTTGTGGCTGTCGGCATACCGAACTGACGTGCCCGAACTTATTGCATTTAAAGCAACGGGTCGGCTTCTGGAATGTATGGGCGGACCGAGAACTCGCATGACGCGCGGTCTCCCATGCCCCACACAATACGACCGGGAGGGACTAGAGTTCTGGTTCAGGCGAGTTTGCGGAGAAACAGTCACCGAGCATCCGAAGACTTCTGTGAGGGTGAGTAGGGCATTCGTTTCTGCCGCTGATCTCGATTTTATAAGGAGGGAACCATCCTTCTGTGGTCGGGCGTCGTAACGGCTAGAGTTGCTGCGCGGGCGGATCGCCTGAAATGTTCTTTCAGAGTTGGACGGTAGGAACCCAGAAGTAGGGCGAATAACTAAAACGTTGTGAATACTGTGTAAGGACAGGGAAGCTGTTGAGTTGAGGTGGATTAGGACATCTAGTGGTCGATAGGAAGGACGTGAACGCCGACTTCCCCTTCCGTCGCGGGGCTCTCTCCGTGGAAAGGCGGGTCGATGGCTGGTGAGAGGGGTATACGGAGAGAGCGAGAGGTCTGTTTTTGGGGGTGTTTGCCGTGGAACCTGTTGGCTTGCCCGTAGCTGGCTGAGGGGAGCTGGGTGAGACCCCTACTTCAGAGGGGGGTGCCCAAAGGTATGTTCGAGGTACAGGTTGCGGTCGGTAACGAAGAAGGAGAATGCGAGTGTTCCGCAGCTAAAGGAGGGGCGACCTCCTCAAGACGTGGTCTTCCAGTGGTAGAGGACTCGGGGGCCTGGTCGCCCACCTCCCGAGTTCTAGGACAAGAAGTAGAAGTATCCATACGCTAATAGTTAGAGGAAAAGGACCCAGGGGACGCGAGAAGCTGTCTACCGGTGAAAAAGGGAGGCCAAGCGCAAACCGCAGGTGGCGGGGTACCTCGTCTCCAGGGGACACACCGTCGATTTAAAAACGGCGCCCTGTGATGCGAAAGTTTGCCCCCAAACGGCGCAAAGACCCCATCCCCCCAATCCCACCGGCCCGGACACCCAACCAGCCAACACAGTGACGACCTAAGGGCGTCACCTCCGGAGGACAGCTCTGGAGACTAGTACTGGGAGCCAAAGACTTTAGTGGCTCTTAGCCCGGTCTCCCCAGTAGCCTGTTCGGCATGGGTAACCTTCCGGGGACTAAGCCCCCGCCAATGTAGCCCACTGGGTCAACACGGGAGCCCACCCATCACGACACATGGGTGTCCGAAAAGTCTGGAACCATAGGAGAAATTGGTTATAATTTTTTTTTGTTTCAAGGTATCAGTGAATGATGGCGTTAAGTTTACAAGAGCGTATAGAGATTATTCTCCTGTGTGGACGTGATGGCTGGTCCCATAGAAGTGTGGCAGATGAATTTAACGGTCGTCATCCTGAAAAAAAATTCAGTAACACATAGTTCGGTTGGAAAATTATTGAACAAGTTTAAAGAAACTGACGCTGTAGCAGACAAACCACGTTCAGGTCGTTCCAGAACTTCGGAAGAAGTCCGTGAGACCGTTATGGCGAAAATTTATGCTAGTCCTAAAAAGTCACTGAAGCGTACAAGCTTGGAAATTGGAGTACCGAAAAGTACCATCCATGATGTTTTGAAGCGCGAAGACATCGAATTGAAGTCTGCAAATCCATTACAGCAGACATGCAAAGAAAAATTCAAAACAATATGAAGTTTCGTCTGCAAACATGTGTGGAGATATGGGATGGACATTTTGAACACCCTGTATATATATATATATATAGGCCCTACACCTTTCAACCAAAGCTGGGCACTTGCGGTATTTTTTGCGGTACTGCGGTACTGCCGCACTACCAAACCGGTACCGCATAACGCAGTACCGCAAAGGATCGCTGAAAGTACAGCAGTACCGCTACCGCATTCAAATTTCCCGCGGTACTTTCCGCGGTACCGACAAACACGACTTTTCAAAAAATTAACACTTTTTTTGAAGTAAACCTTATTACAGGAGTACAGTAAGACGAATGCTGCGTGTGTTGCATCAGCCTAACTCTAGACACGTTAAGTTTTCGTTCAGAACATGTTACGTTGCCATCCTATCACAACGCCTCAGTGCAGTGCTTGCTTTTGAGCCGGTTGCACGTGTGTTACATTTCTGTGACAAAGATCGATTTTTAGCCATTATGGCAGAAAGTTCAGGTGCGAAATCGCCGATATGCAATTTCTGAAAATATGTGCTATTACTTGTGTTGTTCTTGTGTGCAGTACCGCAGTACCGCAGTACCGCGGAACGCACCAGGGGGACCTGAAAAAGTACCGCAGTACCGCGTAACGCACTGGGCATGCTGAGGTACCGCAGTACCGCGTAACGCACCCCCAAATTTTGGTACCGCGCCCACCACTGCTTTCAACCTTTCAAATGTTCCGCGCGATGATTCCTCATTTCACGAAGGTCAAGCTTGTCACCCCCCTCCTCTCAAGTTGGCCTGGTGAAGTAGTGAGTTGGTTTCTTGTACTCTCCACCTCACATAGCCAGGTACGCCAGGCCTCTAATCTTCTTTTGAAGATGTCCACTACAACACCACTCGTGTTCCTTAGGTCTTTGGGCAGCCGTTTAAACAGTTTTGGTCCTCTCACAACAAAACTATTTTCTTTCAGGGTTAAGAATGTTCCCTGTCTAGCCTTTAATTTGGGAACACGACGCAGTCTTCCTTTTCTACTTTTCACTGTTGTTTGGGGAGTTACAGGGTTCAGAATAATTAGGGACTAGTTTCTCCATATATATATATATATATATATATATATATATATATATATATATATATATATATATATATATATATATATATAAATGTTGTGTGTATAAAGAAAGTTTTATCATTCTGAATAACCCCAATAATTAACAACAAAAAATCACGTTTTTCTTGTATAAATGGAAAAGTTCATTAAACTTTTTCTATAAAATGAAAGTAAAAATTTCGATTCGATGGTCAGCCATCATTGGTCACTCGAAGAGTTTTGCCGATGCATACGAAATAGCGAATGCAATCTTTTTCTCTTGATTCGTTTATAAAATTACTTCATATAGTTGAAAGGGATAAAAATCGCAACTTTAAACTCAACATCTTCGCTTAAATTAAGGTTTAAATTAGGTTAAGTTAAGTTTATTAGAATGTCGATAGAATTTCAGGTCGATGAAAGGGATAAAGGTCCGAGTGCTTCCATACTTGGTTAACTGGGTTTTGCTTCTGCTCGAATTGTTCATTCTGACGAAGGTCAGGCTTGTCACTCCACCTTATAGACCTACAGTTTAACGTGGAATCCGAACCACGCCCCACTAACAACCCAGCGTCTTAACCATTATGCTACACAGGGTACCCATTTATCTACCAACCAATTTTTTATATTATTATTGTGTGGAAGGATGAACAGCTGGGTTTTGCTGCGCGCCGCCTGCCATCACCGGGTCTCGATCCCGGGGCCGATGGCTTCTTAGTCAACGACGTTAACCACTACACCACCGAGGCGCAAGAACATTTCTCTCCATTTAAAAAAAAAGAAAAGTTTATTGTATTCTTTCGCCAAAATTCGTTTCGAGGCAGGCGGACAATTTCCACATATCGAAAGAATTCCTCAACTTTGGGGTTATTCCCTTAAAATTTATGTCAAATATGAATATCATAAATCTGAAAGGTTAATTAAAAGAATAATAAAATTATCACAATAATTTTATTATATAATGAAAATGCTATATGATGTATTAAGTCAGTAAATTACTGCATGTAGCCATATATAAGCAAAGAATAGTAAAATGAAGAGATATTCTTTAGGAATTTTAGTAAATCTTATTTCAAACATGCTTTTACGAACGTAAACTGATATTGAACTTGGAATGACTTTCACACTCAAACACGTGAAATGAATAAATGATACAAACCCACAAAGAAAAAGAAAAAAAATTATTCCAAAGTCTTTCTTGTATTCAACAATACATTCCTTCGTCATTCCCTGACGAGGTGTATTGTTGAATACACGAAAGGCCTTGGAATAATTTTTTCTTTTTCCTCGTGTGTTTGCGTCATATATTGAACTTGTGATATTTTTTTTGTTTGTTTTACGAGTTAAAGTATTTTAGAACTTAAAGACTATAGTAAATAATAACTATTAAGCCCTACTCATGGAATAAAGAATACAAGGAGTAATTTGCCATTTAATTTAAGTATATTGAAACAATACAGAATATGGTGATTGACACGCTTTGCACATTACTGAATAAATACATTAATCTGTAATTGATCTGCGTTTTCACGCTTCTTAAAATTTAAATTCACCATAGTAATTATACCCTCCAATCTCTTAATCTCTCTTAAACTCGGACAAACACAAGTCCAATCCGCTTCGTAAAATTCAATTAAAGTCCAGTCAAAAAAAAAAAAAAAAAAAAAAAAAAAAAAATATATATATATATATATAAGCTCTGCAACCGGAGCAGCCCATCCTAGAGGAGAGCTGAAGCGGAACAGATACTGATGGAACGAGAAAAATCGGAGCACTGCCAATCCCAATGCTGGGTAACCTGCGTGATGTGTTGCAAAATTAATCCAAATGTATCGCGAAATGTTTTAGTTTTGCGACACTGATTTTGTTTAAACTTTTAAACGAAAAATTGTGTTTTCTATTATATATCCTAGAAATTATACTGACGTTTCTATAGCCTACAGCAGTATTGCTACATGGAGCAAAAGAACTAAATTTTTCAGATTCAGACTACAAAAGTCTAGTTCCAGCTCCATGTACCTTTGTTCCATTTCCGGAGCTCCGGCTCGTCTCCGATAAAAACGTCTCCGGCTCCCGAACGGAGCTACTGCTAACCCATACATGGCACCCTGGCAGACCCGTTAGGATGAGGTATATATACATATACAGTATATACTATATATACGCAAAGATCAGTAGAAAAATAAGAAACCCAGAAGATATAGAATCTCTACAAGCAGACATGAACAGACTCTACAAGTAGACGGAACACAACAATATGAAGTTTAACACAGAAATTTCAGCTGTTACGGTACGGAAAAAGAGAAGACCTAAAATCCATGGAATATTATACCCAAAATGGACAGGAAATTCAGAGAAATTCTAAAGCAAAAGATTTAGGGGTTGTAATGACTGATGAGGCAAAATTTGAAACACAAAATAAGATAGCAGTAAACAGAGCAAAGAGAATAACTGGGCAGATACTGAGAACCTTTAAACGAAGGCATAGGAATATAATGATTCCTCTACTGAAAACACTGATCATACCCAAATTGGTCCTAACATGCCCATATAAAAAAGAAGACATTCGACAGCTAGAAGAGATTCAGAGAAGCTTCTTCACAGCCAAGATCAAGGGGTACAAAGAACTAAATTACTGGGAAAGGTTACGCGAATTAAACCTATATTCACTGGAAAGGAGGAGAGAGAGACCCCCCCCCACACACACCATTATTTACACTTGGAAAATAATGGAGAACCTAGTCCCTAATCTTACTCTGAACCCTGTAACTCCCCAAACAACGGTGGAAAGTAGAAAAGGAAGACTATGTCGTGTTCCCAAATTAAAGGCTAGACAGGGAACATCCTTAACCCTGAAAGAAAATAGTTTTGTTATGAGAGAACCAAAACTGTTTAATCAGCTTCCCAAAGACCTAAGGAACACGAGTGATGTTGCGGTGGACATCTTCAAAAGAAGATTAGACACCTGGCTCAGAACAATCCCCGATGAGCCTGGCGTACCTGGCTATGTGAGGTAGAGAATACAAGAAACCAACTCACTACTTCACCTATATATAAGCTACATCCTTCCACACAATAAAGAAATTGGTTGGTATATAAATGGGTACCCTGGGTAGCCTAGTGGTTAAGACGCTGGGCCGCTGGTGGGGCGTGGTTCGGATTTGTCATTTACCTTTACTTATTCGGACTATAGTGGATTTAATTATCCTAGAAGAGTTCCTTGTTCCATGCACGGTCTGTGTGCATCATAAAAAACCTCAGGGAACCATTCTGAGTTCATTCCCATATATATATATATATATATATATGTTAAACACAGACCGTGCATGGCACAAGGAACTCTTCTGGGAAAATTAAATCCACTATAGTCCGAATAAGTAATTTTCCCAGAAGAGTTCCTTGTGCCATGCACGGTCTGTGTTTAACATATAATGTTCTCAGGGAACCATTCTGAGTTTGTGTATATATATATATATATATATAAAATGTTGTTTCAGCACAATTGAATAGGAATATTTATAATTATAACTCTCCTCTCTTATCATAATTTTTTTCATCAACAGTCCCTAAAAATATTAAGAATGAATAATAAATAAAGATATATAATAAATAAATAAATTTTATTAAACATTTGTTTATGATGGAGTTTCTTGAGAGTATTTCCGTCATTGTTCATCCAACCAATAGGATTCAAAGGTTCACGCCTTTTATTACCATTATTTTCATTGTCTCTGATTGGTCCGAAGTTTTCTTTAGTCACGCCCACTCTCTCCAGTTACTGGAAGAGATCACGCCCCTATTACTCATTCTCTCAACCAATCAACGAGCGGAATAATTTGTCATATATAAAAAAAACCCCACCTTAATTTAACAAAATAAACAAATAAATTATTAGACAAATAAATTTTAAAAAATATAATAATTTTTAAGTTAAAACGTTAAAAAACGTTATAAAATCTATAAATTGTTTATAATTACTTTCCAACAATACAATTATAATTAGTAAAATATAAAATGTAGGCTACAGAGGTGCATCTATATTATAAAAAAGAACACGTTTTATATAAAAAATATTCAGGTTTTGACCGAGAAAATTGATAAGCATTCGTTATTGTACAATTAAACCAACAGTTTCATTTTAACAGTTTCATACGAAATGGAGAGCTCAAGAAAGTAATTCTCTCCTTCACCAAACCAATTCTATTATACGTAGGGCCACGAGCCTTACCTTCCGGGCGGAGAGATCGACGCGTGAATTTCGACGTAAAGAGGATATAGTCAGTAAATTCGTTTCATGTTTGATTTCTGCGTTTGATTAATATAGAATTTCAGATCTATAAGCTATAGGATATATATATATATATATATATATATATATATATATATATATATATGAGATGAATTTCACAATTAAACACGTGAAATGAATGAATGATATATAATATATATATATATATATATATATATAGGCGCCTCGGTGGTGTAGTGGTTAGCGTTGCTGACTACGAAACCATCGGCCCCGGGTTCGAGACCCGACGGCAGCCGGCGCGCAGCAAAACCCAGCTCTTCATCCTTCCACACAATAAAGAAAGTGGTTGGTAGATAAATGGGTACCCCAGGTGGCCTAGTGGTTAAGACGCTGGGCTGCTGATGGGGCGTGGTTCGGATTCCACGTTAAACTGTAGGTCTAAGATGGAGTGAAAAGCTTGACCTTCGTCAGAATTAACAATTCGGGCGGAAGCTAACTAAAGGTTAACAAAAAAAAAAGTCCCGCACCAAGATTTCAACCCGGAACCTCTGAAGTCTATCTTACTGTAATGTGATGGTATCGCTCGCGATTCCTACGCAAGAGGTCGCGGATTCGAATCCTGGTGGGGGTATTTTTGTTTCATACAAAATCCACCCGAACTCATGCCTGTTATTCCATATACAGTAGGCTCTATATAGGCTATATGTTACAACTCAGAATGGTCCCCTGAGAAACTTTTATGTTACACACAGACCGTACATGGAACAAGAAACTCTTCTGAGGAAATTAAATCCACATAGTCCGAATAAGTAATGGCGAGTGATAAATACTATAGTTTTTGTTTTTCATGATGGAAACCCAACGTAGACAACGGGTCACTCGCAACGAGGTCTCAAAAATATAGTTTCCCTTCACCAGCTATCTGCAAAACAGATAGAATCCCGTTTTGCGACAGGATCTAGGATTTAAAGCAGCCTAGCCTGCTACATTCAGAACCACAATATACACAAGAAGCTATACACAATATTGTAAATAGCATGGATCTTATTGACAAACTGAAGTTTCCTAATGACCAGTGGCGACTCGTGGTATAAATGTATGGGGGTGCGATTTCATATAATTTATAATTTTTAGAATTCTAGTACATAAACAATCACATGGTGCTTCCGTACGGTACTTATATGTCAAAAGAAGCCATAAATTTGTATTAAAAGAATATTTTAATAAAATCTAAAATAATTGTTGAATAAATTTGACTATAATAAATTTGACTATAATAATGTACCCTGTACGACAACACGGACTCACAATAGGCTAGTGCGAATCTAACTGCCGCTCACAAGAGTACTGTACTTGTATTAACATATGCGGCTATGCCAGACGTACAATTCTAGTTAATTACAAATAAGTAATAATTTTAATAAAATACATATAAATGGCTTATATCATTATTGCTGAAGTAACTATTAGTAAAAATAAAGTTATTATAAAAAAAATTCGCGATTGTACTTATATTTTCATTACAACAGTAAAATATAATTTATATTTACTTGAGCGAAAAATCTATCGCTCCATTTGGCTGCAATATTATTTGTATTCAAACAGCGGTACGCTGTTTGAAACTATGCTATAAGTTTAGAATATTATGTACTGTATGAAGGCTTACTCAAAATGCCTCATGAATCATGATATGCCACATGAATTTTTAAAATATATTTCAAGAATATTTATTTTAATATCTTAAAATTAATATATTTTTTATCTGTTAAATTAATATTTATCGTTTCAAGCAAGGGGGAGCGACCGCTCCATCGCTCCTATACGCCAGTCGCCACTGCTAATGACCCTAATTTCAAACTGGTAAGTTTTGATGTATGCTCGTTATTCACAAAAGTCCCTGTTGATGACTTACTCGACTTTTTAAAAGACAAGATTTCTGAGTATTCGTTCTATGTTCAACACAACACTCTTATTGAGTTAATTAAACTTTGCGTCAAAAATTGTAAATTTCAGTTTGAAGATAAGTTTTATGCTATGTCGTTTGGATTGGCGATGGGAAATCCCCTCTCACCGGTATTAGCTAACTTATATATGGAATTTTTTGAGAGTAGAATTTTGCCTACTGTTGTTAATTTTAACCTTGTTTGGTACAGGTATATAGATGATATTTTATGTCTTTGGTCTAACAATTTGGATGTTGACTTATTTCTTGGTAGGCTCAAGAATTTAGTTCCATCTATTAAGTTCAAGGTTGAAAAAGAAAGTGATGGAAGCCTATCTTTTCTGGATCTAAAAATTTGGAGATGCTTGAATCAGTTCAAATTTGAAGTTTTTCGTAAGCCTACTAATAATAACTCTTATGTGCATTTTTATTCTGACCTCATCCCTCGATTAAATCTTCTATTTTCTCTGCTATGTTTCTTAGAGCATTGAGAGTTGTCAGTCCTGAATTTTTAGATTCTGAGTTATGCAATATTATGAATGGTACTAAATTATGTTATCCTATTTCATTTTTAGATAACTGCCTTAGGAAAGCCAAGAATAGGTATTATAATAGTGTAACTGTAAAGGAATTTGAGCGTAAAAATATCTTTAGCCTACTTAACCATGTAAAATTTTAATATCGTCCGACTTTACTTAAAGCAAGTGGTGTCAATGTAGTCTTTAAGTATAATAATACTGTTAAATCACGCCTAATAAAGAATAGCCCGGATAATGTGGTTGGTTGTGTGTACTCGATCGGATGTACACAATGTGACTCAGTATATATAGGCCAAAGGGTAAAACGTTAGACATTAGGGTAAAACAGCATAACTATGCGTGTAGAACAGCAAATAATTCTAATGACTTGTTTGACCATATACAGGGTGAGTCAAAAGTAGCGCCCGATTTCTGTTTTTTGCAATTGCAATTGTGCATCGATCACGAGGAGGGCACTTTGAAAATTGCAAGTAAAACAGCTTGGTACAGTTCCGTAATAATTTTCCCCGAATAAATGGTTAGATAAACATGTCATTCATTTATTTCTACCTTCTTGTACACTGTAATACAAATGGCAAACAAACAATCAACTGACAGAAATCGGGCGCTACTTTTGACTCACCCTATATATATACACTGTAGATGTAATCATAGTATCAAGTGGGATAGTTCTAAAGCGCTTGTTGAAAACAGAGATATAATTGAGAGGAATATTCTAGAATGTGCATTTATCCATTTTAAAAATAATTTCAATAATGGTACGGGAATGTATAAAATTGACAATATCCTGTTAAAATACCTTTAGCCCCTAATTAACTCTTGTTAATCATGTGCTAATCTTTTTATTTTTCTGTCCCGTTGTACATAGGTATATATTTTTGTCATCTCGCCTTCCTCCTTCATTCCCTGACAAGGTGTAAGACCTACTTCTGAATATACGAAAGGCCTTGGAATAATTTTTTTTTCCTTGTGGGTTTGCATCACACACACACACACACACACACACACACATATATATGAAAATTATTTCACGAAAGTAACACGTATATATATATATATATATATATATATATATATATATATATATATATATATATATATATATATATATATATATATACCTTTCAACCTTTCAAAGGTTCCGTGCGATGATTCCTCATTTTACGAAGGTCAAGCTTGTCACCCCTCCTCTCGAGTTGGCCTGGTGAAGTATGTGAGTTGGTTTCTTGTACTCTCCACCTCACATAGCCAGGTACGCCAGGCTCATCGGGAATGTTCTGAGCCAGGCGTCTAATCTTCTTTTGAAGATGTTCACTGCAACTCCCTTCGTGTTCCTTAGGTCTTTGGGAAGCTGATTAAACAGTTTTGGTCTTCTCACCACAAAACTATTTTCTTTCAGGGTTAAGGATGTTCCCTGTCTCACCTTTAATTTGGGAACACGACACAGTCTTATTTTTCTACTTTCCACCGTTGTTTGGGGAGTTACAGGGATCAGAGTAAGGTTAGGGACTAGTTTCTCCATTATTTTCCAAGTGTAAATAATGGTGTATCTCTCTCTTCTCCTTTCTAGTGAGTATAGGTTTAGTTCGCGTAACCTTTCCCAGTAATTTAGTTCTTTGCACCCCTTGATCTTGGCTGTGAAGCTTCTCTGAATCCCTTCTAGCTGTCGAATGTCTTCTTTTTTATATGGGCATGTTAGGACCGAGCAGTATTCCATTTTGGGTATGATCAGTGTTCTCAGTAGCGGAATCATTATATTCCTATCCCTTCGTTTAAAGGTTCTCAGTATCTGCCCAGTTATTCTCTTTGTTCTGTTTACTGCTATCTTATTTTGTGTTTCAAATTTCGCATCATCAGTCATTACAACCCCTAAATCTTTTGCTCTAGGATTTCTCTGAATTTCCTGTCAATTTGGGGTATAATATTCCATGGATTTTAGGTCTTCACTTTTTCCGTACCGTAACAGCTGAAATTTCTCAGTGTTAAACTTCATATTGTTGTCTTCCGTCCACTTGTAGATTCTGTTCATGTCGGTTTGTAGAGATCCTATATCTTCTGGGTTTCTTATTTTTTTACTGATCTTTGTCATCGGCAAAGGATGTTACTGTGCTGTCTCTGGTAACGTCCTCATCTATGTCAGTTAGCATGATTATGAAGAGTAGTGGAGCTAATACTGTTCCTTGTGGTACTGAGCTGAGGACCTCTGATTCTGATGAAGATACTCCTTGTACTGTAACGACTTGTCGCCGCTCATATATATATATATATATATATATATATATATATATATATATATATATATATATATATATAGAGCGGCGACAAGTCGTTACAGTACAAGGAGTATCGACCTGTTTTGAGCTTAGAAAAGGAATCACACTCGATCGGTTTTGACTTCCGATTTGATCACAAATGCTTCTTTGAAATTCTGTTTACAAATCACATTATTGGTAATCCACACGCGTTTGTCATCCGTCAGAAATATCACGCTGTGAAAGGGAGCCTCTTAATTACCCTTGAATTGAATGTTACGTTAATAAATTTAATTTATTTTAATTTTAACATGTTAATTTATAATTTTAAGATTGCGTTATAAATATGTATGTAATTGTGATGTTGTTTTGTAATTATGAACAATTACGCAATTTGATATATTTTTCTGTATTTTACGATGCAAAAACCTTAAATTAAGACTCTTTTTACCATTTTCTTTAAGGAAATTACATAGAAATATACAAGTCTTTTGTTAATATAATCCTTTTTAGTTATATAATATATATATATTTTAACCTATATATAACCTATCGTATGTACATTGACTTTGCCTATACTTAATACGTAAACATTTCTTGTAGTAATTCTTTAAATTTCAAAAATAAATTTTTAAAACCTTCCGTTTGGCATAATTTCATATGGCTTTAAATACGGCTTAAAGGCCAAATAAAATCTCCTTCAAAGAGGAAATAGAACTATTCCAGTCACCGTATTCTCAATGTGCTTTTGTGCTAAGCCTATCACGGCTTAACACTAACACCCAAAACAAATATTATATACACACACCACACACACACACACACACACACACAACACAGAAAAAGTAGTTAGTTGAGGAAAGTAGAACACATGCCTTCCGACCAATTGTAGATTCTGTTCGTCTGTTTGTAAGAATTCAAGTATATCCTGTGAGTTTCTTATTTTATACTAATTTTTGTCATCGGCAAAGGATGTTATTGTGCTGTCAGTGGTAACTTCCTTATCTATATCAGTTAGCATGATTATGAAGAGTAATGGAGTTAATACTGTTCCTTGTGGTACTGAGCTTTGGACCTATGATTCTGATGATGATATTTCTTTAACTGTAACGACTTGCTACACCTCACTAATGACATTATATACCCATTTTCCTACTTTTCCTCTTATTCCCATATATTTCAGTTTAAATGTTATGATTCCATGGTCACACTTGTCGAAGGTCTTGGCAGTCTGCGTATATTGCATCATAATTTTCATTACTTTCAAGTGCATCAATATTATTGTTATTGTGTTCCATTAGTTGTGATAGGCATGATCTGCTTGACTGAAATCCATATTGGTTATCATTTAATATTTTCCGAGTTTCTAAAAAGTCATAGATTTCGTTTCTAACTATTCTTTCAAATATATGGGTGAGATGAAATGTAACCGACACCAGCCTATAGTTTTGGCTTCGGATCGATCTCCTCCTTTATGTATTGGAACTATGTTCGCTCTCTTTAGGATGCTCGATATTTCTTCCGTGTCTAGTGATCGTCTCCGTATCCAATATGAGGGCTTAGCAATTTCATTCTTGCAGTTTTTGATTAGTGTAGCATTCCATTTGTCCGGGCCTGTCGTCGAGTCAGTTTTTAGTTTCATTATAGCTTGTGTAATATCATTTGTTGTAAAATCAAAGTCATTATACTTTCCCCTTGTAATTCTTCTTCAAACAACGCGTTTCCATCGCATATTAGTTTATCAGTTTTGCGGATACTGAAAGATGATTCATACTGACCTCTTAATATTTCATATACTTCTTTTAGATCATCGGTTAAAACATTGTTTTCATTCTTCAAAAGTCCAATAGCCCAATAGTCGCGTGATTTTTTGTCTTCCTTTTAAGCAAAATTATAGAAGTATTTTGAGTTAAATTTTATCGCTTCTTGAGAGTCATTATCTTTCTCTATATGGTTTCAAATTAGACCCTGTATGACGCAATCTATACTCTACAGTTTATCATTTAATATTTTTCAGCTGTTGTTGTCTTTTCAGTTTTTTAATTTTACAGTCACTCTTTTTCTCTTGCGGAACATTGACCTTCTTTGTCTCTCGAACCTGCTTCTCTTTCCTCTTTGTTGTTTTTTGGGACATTTCTTTCCACAATTTCTAGCGTCTTCTCTTCTAGGGTTATTAACATCTCTTCCGTTGTCTTATCCTTAAAGATGGTTCTCCAGTCTATTGCTTCCGTGCCGGATGAAATACCTTCCCATTTTATAGCTTTGAAGTGAAAATTAAAAATTTCGAATTTGCTTCTTTCTATAGCGCGTGTCTTTCCTTTCCTGTTGCCTTTATATTGGTTGTTATTTCCAAATGTTGTGATCTGATATTATAGTTGGGAAAATTCTATGTTACCAATTAGGTTGCTGTTGTTTGTGAATTCCAAATCTAGGCAGTTTTTTTTCTTGTATTTTCCGTTATTTCTTGTGTTAATACAAATTCATTAGGTAGAGCTAGGACCATTTTTGCTTGATCCTAGTCTTTCTGTGTGCTTCCCTTGTCTTGGTTTATACATATATTTCTCCCTGTCCTTTAATCTTTCATAAATGGGGAATTAAAATCACCTCAGAGAATAATATTTAGGGTTGGGGAGTATAAAGCTTTCATCCAGTTTCTGACCTCAATGGTATCTGAGAATTTTGTAGTTGGAGTGTTCGGGGGTCAATGTATACATTACAATTAGCACCATATTTAATTTTTCAACTTTTGCTGCTACTAATTGTACGTAGAGGTTTAAAGTATTTATAGTCATTTCTGTCGATACAAAACTCACAGTTTTCATAGTTCGTCTGGCAGACCTTCAGATGAGTTTCCGTGAGTCATGTAAAGTCTGCTTTTGTTTCTTTCACGAGTCTTTCAGGTATGTGACTTTGTCCAGGGAATGGTTTGATTTTAAACCTGTACGTCGGCTAGGATTATTTTTTTTTTTCGTTTTCAAATTCTTCTTTATGTAGTTTAGAT
>JAJOZX010003363.1:467500-482500 GCA_023014485.1 Bathynomus jamesi | reverse complement strand
GACGGTGTAGAGGTGGAAATCTTCAGAAGAAGAATAAACACCTGGCTCAGGACAATTCCTGATAAGCCTGATGAAATGGAGAGCTCAAGAAAGCAATTCTCTTCTGCACTAAACTAACTCGAGAGGTGGGGCAACAAGTTTGACCTCCATGAAGTGAGGAATTACCACACAGAACACGTGAAAGACTAAGTTTATGGAAAAGTATATATATATATATATATATATATATATATGTGTGTATGTGTGTGGTGTGTGTGTGTGTGTGTGAAACGCAAACAATATATTCTATTATAACATCTCTTATATTTATAATCATAACATCAAAATTACAACGGCTAGAAAAATAATGGGAATCATCTGGAGGAGCTTCCGCAGCAGAAAAGCAAACATCTTGCTCAAATTATGGAAGAGTCTAGTCCTACCAATAATTGAGTATTGCTCAGTACTCACAAGCCCACACAGAAAACGAGACATTGCGAACATTGAAGCTATACAAAGTACTTTTACGTCTAAGATAGAGGAAACGGAAGATGAAGATTACTGGTCTCGACTACAATTCCTGAAACTACTCTCTCGAAAGAAGGCGCGAGCGGTACACAATAATATACTCGTACATAGAGAAAATACTTAAGGGCTCTGTCCCTAACTTTAGAAATGAAATAGAAACAAACTGGAATGAGAGAAGAGGCAGAATTTGTATTGTCCCAGCTGCGGTGTGACAGGGGGCCATGAAAACGAGGATGGAAAATACCTCAGAATACGAGGCCCAAAGCTTTTCAATGCCCTACCAAAAGAAGTGTGGAATCTGCAGCACACCGACCTGAATAACTTCAAGAACCAGCTGGACAAATTCCTGTGCAAAGTCCCTGACCGGCCATGCGTGGCTAGCTACGAGGACGGAGATCAGACATCAATTCCCTCCTTCAGAAAATCCCGCAAATGAGCCTGGTTGCTGCAGAGGGGTTGACCGCAGGTCGATCCTGAACCGTCGTTCGAACTCACATAAAGTAACATAAAGTAAGTATTATATATATATATGTATACATACCTTGTTAACCTTGTTTGGGTTCTGTGCGTCGGTCTTTCTTCACACGAAGGTCAAGCTGGTGGCCCCGCGTCTAGTCCTGGCTTGGTGGAGGAGCGAGTTGTTCTTTGCGCTCTCCACCGTACATAGCCAGGTACACCCGGCTCATCTGGTACCGTCCTGAGCCAGGCATCTAGACTTCTCTTGAAGACTTCAACTTTGACCCCTGTAATGTTTCTGAGGTCCTTTGGAAGCTGGTTGAAAATTCTTGGGCCCCTGACAACCAAGCTATTTTCCTTCAGAGTTGAGGAGGTCCCTTGTCGGGCCTTTAATTTGGGAACACTGCACATTCTGCCTTTCCAATTTTCCAGCATTGTTTGGATAGTAATTGGGTTTAGTGTGAGGTTTGGTATCAGTTTTTCGATCATTTTCCATATGTAGATTATGGTATACCTCTCTCTCTTTCCAGGGAGTACAGATTTAGTTTACGTAGTCTTTCCCAGTAGTTGAGTTATTTGCAGCCATCAATCCTGGCTGTGAAATGTCTTTGCGTTTCTTCTAGTTTATTAATTTCTTCCTTTTTATATGGCGACGTCAAAACTGAGCAGTATTCAAGTTTTGTTATGATCAGTGTTCTCAGCAGGGAAATCATTAATGTCTTCTCCCTCCTTTTGAACGTTCTTAGTACCTGTCCCGCGACTCTTTTTGCTTTGTTTATTGCTATCTGATTTTGTGTCTCGAATTTGGCATCATCGGTCATTATTATCCCCAAGTCGACGCTTTCGTGCTTCTCTGAATTTCTTGTCTATCTGGACTATAATATACAGTCTGGTTAAGTTCCTCATTTCAACCATATCTCAAGAGCTGAAATTTCTCGGTGTTAAACGTCATATTGTTGTCTTTTGACCATTTGTATATTTTGTTCGTGTCCCTCTGCAAGGCCTCCACTTCATTTGCATCGCTGATTTTTCTGCTGATCTTTGTATCGTCCGCAAATGATATTACTACACTGTTGCTGTTTACTCCACTGTCTATGTCTGTTAGCATGATAATGAACAGGAGTGGGCCCAGCACTGTAGCTTGTGGTACTGAGCTGTGTACTTCTGATTCTGATGATAATACACCTTGAATTTTGACCACCTGTAGTCGTTATATATATATATATATATATATATATTATATTATATATATATATATATATATATATATATGGGATTGAACTCAGAATGGTCCCTCTTTCATGATACACACAGACCGTGCATGGAACAAAGACCTCTTCTGGGAAAATTAAATCCACTATCATTCGAATAAGTAATGGTAAATATAGCTTCCCTCATCAGCTATCTGCAAAGCAGATAGGATCCAGCTTTGGGACAGAATCTAGGGACTACAGCTACACCTAGCCTAATATATATATAAAATATTGTAATAATAATAGTAATTTGTATTGTAATTATATGACATTATAACAAATTCAAATTTGTATTTCATACGATCATAATTGTTTTCATAACTTGAAATCCACATTAGTGCAATGTACTGATGTCGTATCCTATACATTAATTCATTATGGAAGAAAACGTTTCGAAATTATGAACGTACGTATGCACTAGTGCTTGCATAATACCGAAAATTTTCAATACCGGTATTTGGAGGCAATTATGCTAATCCCGGTATTGATACCGGTATTATGAAAAAAATAATTTATTTTGATTTATTATGGTGCCACCCTACCAACCCTCCCACAAGTCTGAGGGACTTGCAGTACTCACCATATTTACTATAAATTAATGACCCAACTCCAAATAGATGGCATTCTATTCGAAAAAGTTTATACAGTAAATTACTAAATTGTAATAAAAATATTATTTTAATTTTTTTTTAGCATATTATTATACAACTACTGGGGTAGATAGAAATTATTAGTATCTAAATATTTATTTCTTAGTTTGATTTTGAAAGTATGCTTTGAGGAAACAAAGAGCATCTAGGGATTGTTCAGATAGACTTGATCTCAGTTTCGTCAGAAATAGGCCTGCAGCAGAAAAGGCTCTTTCTGATTCTGCACTTGTAGGTTTAATTGAAAGCAGTGCCTTGTACAGCTTCTCTAAATTCTCACTTCTCTGTAAAGTAACTTCCAAGCTTTTAAATTCATTAGTAACATCAAAATCAATGGAATTTTTTTTAGATGGCACTTTTCCTAGTTTGTCCATTTCTTGCATGTATTCACTCAGTAATGAATCTGCTTCCACTTCAGTCTTATCGGAGGACTAAATTGCCTAAATTTTACAATAGCAATTTTTGTCAATACCGAAAACCTATAATATCGGTATCGGTATTATTTGTACTTCTTCAATACCGGTATTAATACCGGTATTTCAATACCGGTTTTAACCCCTAGTATGCACTCACCACCTTATATTTAGTCCTTGCATGAGGACTACTTTAAGTAATACATATAAATTTTTTTGTCTAATTTGTCCTCTTGATAATTAAAGTAGCTCCACATTTATTACATTTTCATTATTGTATGCAGGCCTATTTACGCATATAGATATACAGTTTATCGATATACTGTATATCTAAATATACGTGAAATAATGGATGTACATTAGTTGCCAAGAATACAATAAGGCAAATATTTAGTATGTTTTACTTAAGTAATCTTAGCGAACCAAATTTAGAATGTAAAGTTGTATAAAATAATTGTATAAAATAAAGTTGTATAAAAAAATTGACAATCTCTCATCAGTATTGTTTAACGGGTGTCCAGTCCAGAAAATAATATTTTAAGGTTATGCCACTTTTAATTAAAACCCCGATGTTATTTTCTGGACAGCCTGTGTGTGTGTGTATATATATATATATATTGTAAATAGCTTAGAAAAAGGTGAGTTATTGAGTTATTCAATTTTACATAACACTCAATTTGATTTACTTGTGGGCAAAGCTGGGCACTTGCGTTTTTTTTGCGGTACTGCGGTACTGCGGTACTACCGCACTACCAAACCGGTACCGCATAACGCAGTACCGCAAAGGATCGCTGAAAGTACAGCCTGTACTTTCAGCGATCCTTTGCGGTACTGCGTTATGCGGTACCGGTTTGGTAGTGCGGTAGTACCGCAGTACCGCAGTACCGCAAAAAAAACCGCAAGTGCCCAGCTTTGCTTGTGGGTATGATACTAACATTTGAACTTACTCTTGAGTTGTACATCTTCGCTTTTTATAATAGTATAAATTGAAAATATAACCTATCTTGCATAACAGCTCTTGCCACCTTTCATGCACGTTAATTAATTTTAACTCATCACTTTTAGAGAGAGAGAGAGAGAGAGAGAGAGAGAGAGAGAGAGAGAGAGAGAGAGAGAGAGAGAGAGAGAGCAAACGTAAAAAGCCAAATAAAAATAAAGATAATAAAAATAGAAAAAAGAAGAAGAGAAATTGGGTGGGATTCATAAATTGAGTGGGTAATGTTCCATAAGCCACGAAGCCTGTTAGCACACAGCTGTAAAGTTCTTCTTTAAGGGTCAAAGTATCCTAAAAATGGCTACTTAAATAACCCTTATCGCCCCACGCGACCATAACACAATTGAGAGGACAGTCAAATCGAGAGACCAGATGTCAACATGTTCAGGCAAGTTTCTTACAGAGTTAAATATCCTTCCACTCGCATAGTCACGCCGTTTACAGAAAGGCTTTCCGTTAGGGAATAACTGTAAAGTCACGAATGAAACTGTACAAGAACATCACTGTAACTGTAACAACATGCAAGAGCGTTTACATTCTTCTTCTTCTTTAATTTAATATTGGAATTATTATAATGTTTCATTTTATTGTGGTTCACTTTTTGAGTTTCTTCTTGAACGCTGAAATTGAGTTAAGGGGTTCCTCATCCCCCCGAAGCTCCCAGCGCTCTTTAAAAGACAAAAAGAAACTTTGAGGTCGGGTGACGTATCAATATTTATGCCTAATTGTGGCTAAGTGGAACACAAAAGGAGAGAGAAAAAGCCTGGGAAATAGTCCACACCACAATATAGGGAAGGAATCATGAGAGAGAGAGAGAGAGAGAGAGAGAGAGAGAGAGAGAGAATTATATATATATATATATATATATATATATATATATATATGTTTTTAGAATGTAAAAGAAACGTATAAAATAGAAGTAACTTTGCGTTAATAAATTAGTGACTGATAAGGGAGCCTTTAAATCGTGAGTGAAAATTCCCTTTGACTAACTTAAGGGGAGAGAAAGACATTTTTGGCATAGTATCGCTTGTCCCCGTGGAGCGAGGCAGTGTGGGAAAGCCCACAACTGAATGTGGGCTCGGAGTGGGTCGAAATGGGTGGGGAATAGAGACCAAAAGGGCTTTGGTGTGGGGTATTGAAGGCTGGAAAAACGGCAGCCATTTTGTGGTCAATTCTTCTTTTGCGGCAACAGTCCAATACATAAAATGAACAACTTAAAGGATTTCATTTTCTTTCATTTCGTGTCTTATATATTCGCGTTCACAGTTTCATATAATATCGCTTTTAAGGGGTAATTTATTTTTATTATTATTATTGTATACAAGAATTAACAAAGATATTTATTTGTTAAACTATCTATCTACAATTACACTAACTATGATCGTATAAAGTATTTAAATGTTTGTCGTAATTCGTTTGTGAACGAAAACTTCTAGTTGTGGATTAGATGTACAATCGTGACATTTTAGAAAGTGTGTGTATATATAAATAAAAGGACAGAGAAAAGTGGATTTTTAGTTTAATCTCTGACGCGGAAGAGATAGGTTCTGTAAGATCAAGTATCTTGGAGAGACGTACTGAAAAAAAGCCTTCGCGTTACTTATTTTACAAAGAAATCTCGTAAAAACTTGCATTTCAATATTAACTTTAACTATTAATTATATCTGATTATTAAATTTTAATTATACGCAAACCTTTTTTTAATTTGAGAATTACTAAAAACTGAAGTGAATTTGTAAATGGTCGTTGTAAATCTTAAAAATAACAAAACGAAATACTTAATTTTGATTTACATTTAATTCAGTGAAAAGACAAGAGGGAAAAAGAAAAAAAACAATTAGTGTTCTTAAAAATTGAAACATGAGCAGTAAGTCGCCGTCTTCCAAATCGGTGTCTTCCATCGGCATATTTCGACCGTGGCAATTAGAATCTGTATCAGATGGTGAAGGAAGAGAAAAAGAATCTTCATTATCCATCCGACCGCATTATCCACTTGTTGACGTGAAACTGACAGTACAGGAACAGTTACCTTCTACCTCTTATACTCCTCCGTCAGACGCTCTTAGAACTTGTCCATTAATGAGAACTACTGGAGGAAGCTTTTTATCATCGGCGCACCGTGCCAACCCGAAGAGAAAACAAATAACCGTAATCAAGAAAGAACGATCGGAATCTCTGAGCGAATCTGTCGTAAGTTCATCAACTTCGTTCAGTGAAGATACTTTAAAAAGTGAAAATTCTTCACTTCAGAAACCTAATCGGAAAGGTCAAAAAAGGCGGTATGAAGAGTTCGATGAATCCTACCCCAAACAAGCCAAAACTGAGGCGTTGAATCCTTCGACATTCATACCAGAAACTTCTTCGTTTTCAGGAACGGCAAACGCTTCGTCTAATGTTCTTCAGGTTCTTCCACCGCCAGGGTTGTCTTTTCCATCCTCTTCTCCCTTCCTGCAGTCAAACTCTCAGTTTGGTCCTTTGGTACCCCTTCTGGAACCCCCAATTTTTGTCCCCGCGTCTGAAGTGGAACGTGTCTGCGCGCGACGTCCCCGTCCAAAACGTTTTTCGTGCGGCGAATGCGGCGCCGCATTCAGCAACCGCGGCCAGCTGAGCGGTCACTGCCGCATTCACACCGGAGAGCGTCCGTTCCGTTGCAATCAACCAGGCTGCGGAAAACGATTCACGAGAAACGAAGAGTTAACCCGTCATCGTAGAATCCACAGTGGATTACGACCGTTCGCTTGCGGCATTTGTCCGAAACGCTTCGGAAGGAAAGATCATCTCAAGAAACATCTGCGGACGCATACAAGGCACGTTTTACCGCAGTTTCCCCCCTTGCCGCATTACGATCATCTTCAGCATTTGCACCATGTTCAGCAATTGCAACATCTTCACCATTTTCAGCAAATGCAGCAACTTCAACTTCATTTGCCTTTAATACCACTTTCTCATGATCGAAAAACCTTATAATACCATCAATTTTAAAATACTGTAAATGTGATATTTCTATAAAGACTTTAAATATTATTGTAACATAAAATTTATTATTTCCATAATACATAATTCAATTATGTGCGCATACTGTATATGTAAATATCGTTATTAAAAATTATAATTTATATTAAATATATTCCCTAAATATATATAAAGAAAACCAATTTCACTCTATAAAAATATATGTACATATGTAAATAAGTATTATAATAAAATTAAATACTTTTATATTTTTAAATAAACCTTTTAATAATTGTATTATGAAATGGTGATATTGTTACTCTTTATATTGTATAATAATGTCATAATGACATGAGAATATGAAACGAAGCGAATGACTGACATTATTGAATAAGTGCAAATAATTTGCCGTTGTATGCAACATATCTCATGCATGTCCGCAGTTCTTCAATTAAATTATATATGGAAACAGTATATATATATATATATATATATATGCATATATAACTGCAATGACCGCGCAGTATATAAATGAATAGAAACGACATAAGTGTTAAGGAACGTCTCTGCACACGAGGAGGAGAGATAACGAATATGAAAATGAGGCGAACCGCCTGGGAATCGAACCCAGGGCCTTCCAATTGCCGTCGGACGCTCTACCATTATGCTACGGACCTCACTCAATCACAAATCGAAATTCTCCCACATAGGGCAGAAACCAATACCCTGAGAGGGCACCCTCGCAAATCGTGAATATGCGCATATGTGGGAGAATTTCGATTTGTGATTGAGTGAGGTCCGTAGCATAATGGTAGAGCGTCCGACCGGCAATTGGAAGGCCCTGGGTTCGATTCCCAGGCGGTTCGCCTCATTTTTCATTATTCGTTATCTCTCCTCCTCGTGTGCAGAGACGTTCCTTAACACTTATGTCGTTTCTATTCATATATAAATATATATTATTTAAGGTAATATTAATAAAAAATAATTTAAAATACATTTCTATACACTGTAAATAGTGAATTTTTTATGACGTCATTTTAAAACTGGTTTCTTATTGCATGTCAAAATATGCTAGGGAAAGGTTTCTCTCAGAAGTAGGTTCCAAATTAGAGACCGCATAGACACTAACCAGGAACTGACTGGATCTATTTTTGAGCCATTATAACAAAAAGAGAATTAGGAGTTTTTTATTACCTTGAACCTTAAAGTTAGCAAAAGCCCATTACGAACTCTCCTGTTGACAAATATATACACTAAAATAAATTCCCTGAAATAATCAAATTTTCAAAAAGCAGCAGAAATTCATAATTAGTAAATTTTTAAAAAATTATATAATTTTTTTTCGCCGAAGAAGAACAAATATCAAGCTGTAAAAATAAAAATACTTATTTTTTAATCTTTTTAAAATTTCCAGACGAACTTTTTTCGGCAACTGTACATTTTTGAGAAAAGCAAATATTATATATATATATATATATATATATATAAAAGGATTTTCGCATATGAAATCGTTTGTCACTCGCCAGTTCATCTTGCACGGTAATTAAACATAATTTGTAATAGTTTCAGTTTGAAGATGGAGTCACAAAAGGAAAAGTTTGAACTAATATTTCTCATTTCAAACTATTTATACAAAATGTAAACATTGTCGAAAAAATAACCAACAAATTTTAATAACTAAAACTATCGGGTAATTTTTTTAAACATACTATCGGGTAATTTTTTTAAACATACTATCGGGTAATTTTTTTAAACATACTACGGGTAATTTTTTTAAACATACTATCGGGTAATTTTTTTAAACATACGATCGGGTAATTTTTTTAAACATACGATCGGGTAATTTTTTTAAACATACTATCGGGTAATTTTTTTAAACATACTATCGGGTAATTTTTTTAAACATACTATCGGGTAATTTTTTTAAACATACTATCGGGTAATTTTTTAAACATATTATCGGGTAATTTTTTTAAACATACTATCGGGTAATTTTTTTAAAACATGTGACATTTCAAAAAGTTTGTATTTTTTATTAACTGAAATAAAAGCATGAAACATTTACTGTACTTCTCCACACACTTAGAATTAGTCTCCTTGCGCAAAACATGCTCCATGCGATGTCAGGTCGCTATACTTACACAACACTTTTGACGGGAGACAGATTTCTTGCGGTTTATGATAAATGGATCTCATGGTCACCAACATCACCAGATCTCAACTCCTGTGACTTTAAACAGAATTCACACACAGTATAAGAATTGAAAGCATCAACTGAACAAAAAATTTCTCAGATTTCAACACTCTGTCCAGAGTATTGCAACATTTTGTTGTTTGTGTGTAGAGTTAAAGAGCTGAGAGGACATCACATAGAGGATGTTTTGCACTAAAGGAACTAGTTATCTATGTATGGAGAAGGTACAGTAAGTATTTCATGCTTTTATTTTGGTTAATATAAAAAATACAAACTTTTTAAAGTGTCACACGTTTAAAAATTTATTCCATATATAGAAAGTGGAGAATCATTATAAGAGTGTATATATATATATATATATATATATATATATATATATATATATATATATATATATATATATATATATACACACACACACGAGTATATAAATAATTGAATTTGGCTCTCTTCTTCTTCTATGTGGGGTGGGGGGCACTTTTGTGGGCATTCGCCCTAATATATATATATATATATATATACACATACTGTGTGTGTGTATATATTATTCCACTGAGAGGATTGTTTACTAGTGGAAGTACAATCAGAGAAACGTTTCGAAATACCTTTTTCCATCTTCATCGTCTCTAAAAATGTAATAAAATGTAATCAAATATAATAAATTGTAATAAAATAATAGTAACTACTTAAAATTAAAAACTTTAACGGTTCTGAAACTGAAAATAGAAAGTAGTCCAAAAAGTGAGGAAAATGCAAAAGTAAAGCGAACATGGTAGGTATAAGAAGGCAAATAATTATTAAAATAATAAAATAGAATGAAGTGTTCAATAATAAATTAATGAGGTAATGTTAAATATTGTTAAAAAAGAACATAAAAACAACGCAGTGCAGCATGTTAGTAAAATGGGATATATATATATATATATATATATATATTTTTTTTTTATGATGTAAGTATATTAAAACTGAAGGAAAATTACTTCAAATTCAAACTTTATTCCAAAAGGAATAAAAGTGAGAGAGTTTTACAATTTTTAGATATTTCATATGACATTAATATACTCAGAGTACTCTTATCTGAATATGCCCTTGGAAGCGTCGAGTTTTATAGGCAAAATTAATGGCATTTAGCTAATTTATTACTTACAAATAGTGAAAGTGGTAAGTAATAGTAATAGTAACAAGAACAAAAAATAATAATAGCAATAATAATAATAAATAAAATATAAAGTTTACAAAATGTTACATAATTTTAAATTAAATGATTTATTGTATATTTAATAGATAATAAATGTTTGCTTAATAAAAAAATAGCAAAAAAATAGATTACGAAATTAAAGGTGATTAATGATATATTTTAAATCGTTGATTACAAAATTGATTACTATGGTAATAATGGCAGTAGTAAACTTGTAAAGGGTATTCGGAAAGTCACTGTGCGCTTATATTTATTTAATAGCATACAATAGTATAACATTGCATATATGATAGAGGTTATGGATGGGACCATCAGAACTTATAAAAGGTGTTGAAAACTAAAAAAAATAATAATAAAATAATAAAAAAATAATATAAAAATATAAAAAAACATTAATTATATAAGTGCACAGTGACTTTCCGAACACCCTGTACATCAGTAGGAGCTACGCTGTAATACAATATAATAAATGTGGATGGATGAATAAATAATATAAGATGAGGAGTACGTTTTGGGGAAGTGTCTTTTTTTAGTTTAAATAATATGAAGAAAAATCTTGATATTTTGGATTTGATACGTTGTACATGACTTTTGGAATTTACTGTAGTGTTTCGTCTAAATTAATGTCAAGCACTTTAACCTCATTCACCCTTCCAAGAGTAGTATTTCCCATTTCTATTTGTGGTAATAATCACATAAGATGACTTTGTCAGGTTCAATAGAAGTTTATTAGCACACAACCATTTATACATATTTTCTAATTGCCTGTTCGTTTCATTAATCAGAAAGTCTGCGTTATGATGGGAAGAAGTAAGTGTAGTATCATCTGCGTATTGTACGTGATTTAATTTCGTAGAAAGATGAAAATTGTTGACGTGAATTAGGAATATCATAGTAATGCCGCGAGAATAGATCCTTGTGGGACTCCATTAGTTAACATCGTCTTGTCGGATAAATTGTCTTTTAATATGATGTACTGATGGCGATTTGACAGATATGATTTAAACCAATCGAGGATATTTCCTCTTATTCTGTATATTTGAAATTTATTCAATGAGATTTCATGCAAAAATGTGTCAAATGCTTTTGTCAAGTTGAGGAAGATCAAGGCAGTGGTTTTTTTTTGCTGTTTAAGTTCTGATACACGTTTCCTCATAGCATTTTTATGGCATCTTCCGTTGTATGTCCACTTCTAAACCTAAATTGTGTTTTAGTTAAAATATTTTACTTAATTCAGAACTTAGTAAGTTGGCAGTACGGAAATGGGGCGATTATAATTGGATAAAGTGTTTGGGTTTCCCGACTTAAATACAGGGCATACTCTGGATTCCTTTAGACCAGTGGTTCCCAACCTATTTTTGCTGCGATCCTAAATTGGCCACCAACAGGACTTCCTGACCCTCAGGCTTATGATAAAATTTAAATGTGTATATAAATATAAATTGAATAAAGAAATAGTGAATATAGTGACCCTTTGCGACCCTACTTGAGGACCCCAGCGACCCTGACTTGGGTCGCGACCCGAAGTTGGGAACCACTGTTTTAGACTGTCAAGGAATATACCTAGTGTTGCTGATTCATTCATTAGCTTACTGAGTGGTATTGCAATTGTAAATTACAAACTACAGGTAAAAACATTATATAGTAACGAGGTCGAAAGAGGTAAGGTAAAAAAAAATGTAAAATGTAAAAATTCATAATTTATAACTGCTTAGTTTTTAATCCAGACTCACGCGCACAAAATTGACTAGAATATTTAGGTTAAATATCTGACAGCAAATGGAAAAAAAGAGTTAATTTAACCAAATTCACTGATGCCTGAAATGATTACGTGTATTTTTTCCGATAATAAACTTAAATAAATTCATTAAATACTAGTATCGTCTGTCATATTTTCAAGATGCGCGAAGATTTTCTTTCAGTGACCACCCTACATTTGTCTATCAATTATTTTACTTTTAAAATTGTATTTTATCCACTTCATATTTAATATTTTATATAATGGAGGGACATTACAGATTTACGTCGGTTCCAAATCACGAGTTCCTACGTCATTTGGACGCCACATCGTAGACCTTTGACGATTTTTAACATTTTAATCTCGCTGAACATCGATTGCATTATTGTACTTATCGTATTAATTTTAGTATTGCATTTTACACCACATTTTCTACCATTTTCTACTTTTTGTTTCATTATTGTTAAATCTTATAATTTTTCAATATAATTAGTTTTCATAATAAATAAATAAATAAATAAATTAATAAATTAATTAGTTAATTAATTATTTATTTATTATTATTATTATTATTATTATTATTATTATACATAGACGCTGAAGATGGGAAGATAATTTTCGGAGAGATTGTCACGCAAATAAAATAATGCTGACAGCTCTGGTTCTCCTCCTCTCAACACACACACACACACACACACACACATATATATACATACATATACACACACACACTGTATATACTGTACACACACACACATAGATTCGGTAAAACGCTTTTTTTTCCAAATAAAGAAATAAAGTGATTTCAACAAATTGCAAGTAAGAATCCAAATTTGCGTATGTTTTGTATAATTAAAAAATATATTACAGAATTAGAAAATAATACAGTGATTTTATAGGATTGACAGAATCCCTACAATTTAAAATCTATCAAGTCACTTTACAGTATATCGTTCAATCAACATAACTTCATAAGGTATATATATATATATATATATATATATATATATATATATATATATATATATATATATATATATAGTGAGGGATAAGAGGACGAAGAGACGGTACATTGAAGTTTTATCGGCAAACGTTTCGGAAAAACTTAATTTTCATCATCAGTGCTAAAAAGTTAAAAAGTGTGAACACATGTAAGAAAAATAATTAGACAAAATGAACAAAAATATATACAGAAATATAGTGAGGTAATAAAAATACATCATTATAACATATGACATGATTAATTGTAAAATAGTAAAAGAGAGAATGTATGAATGTATAAAAAGGATAAGGTGACACTTAAAATACACAAATAATTAAAAAGAGATGACAAATATAGGGTAACAATGAATGCATAAGTTAGGTTACCAAGTTCTATAGAAGTGTGTGATTCAACAAATTGCGGGAGAATTGGCAATTGGATGAATGTTGGGTGGTGGAGATATTCATATCAAAATTTGTTTAAAAGTTAAGATGAATGATTGCGGGTTTCCAGTGGTGAGGCTGGTATGTTTATCTGGCTATGTTTAGATTGAAGCAGAACTATAGTCGTTGAGGGTTGGTCGGTCGGTTGGTGTGTGGAGTGAATAATTTTGAAGCTGGTGGGGAGTAGAGGGTGGTTGTGGAGTAGTGGGTGGTTGTGGAGATGGCAATAAGTCCTTATAGCTGATTTAGACGGTTTATTTAAAGGTTGTGAGGTTCTGGAAGAGATACCGCGATGCTCGTCCTCCCTTGTTTGATACTGACTAAGTACTGCCAATATAATTGCCTTTGCAGCGAATACAGTTGAAAGAATAGACAGTGGAGGAGACAAGGGGTTGAGAGTGTTCTCTTTATGATTGCAACATGATTGAATGCTATTGCTATTAACGAATACAGATTGAAAGTTGACTTGGGAATAGAGAAGAGGGAGTAGGAGGAAAAGTTGTGCGTGTAGTTTGTAACTGATGTAGTCGTAAAAGGGAAAAGAAAAGTACTGTATGTTTTTTTAAGGGGGGGAGCTTTGGGGATAGGGGGGGTTAATTAATATTGTTAAGAAAGTTTCTGGTTAGAGATTGTAATAAATGTTTGGGAAGAAGAAAGAGAAGAAAGAAATCGCCGACGATACCTTTCTTCTCTTCCACAATGCCAACCATACCCCTCCTTTTCCTTAATTATCTCAATTCCCAACGACAAAACATTAAGTCCACCAAAGAAGACTGATCCAACAACACCCTACCTTTTACACACACACACACACACACACACACACACACACATCTCTCTCTCTCTCTCTCTCTCTCTCTCTCTCTCTCTCTCTATATATATATATATTTTTTTTTCTGTTCATTATATCTAATTATCTTTCTTACATCTGTTCATATCATTAACTTTTTAGCGTTGATGATGGAAATAAATGTTTTTCGAAACGTTTGCTAATAAAACTTCAATATGTATCGTCTCTTCTTTCTCAATTTTTATTTCTCAGTAAATTACACTCTCCCAAGAACAAACCCTTCAATAACCAGGTGGACAGATTCCTGTGCAAAGTCCCTGACCAGCCATGCGTGGCTGGCTACGAGAGTAGGAGGAGATCAGACAGCAATTCTCTCCTTCACCATATCCCGCAAATGAGGCGGGATGCTGCAGAGGGTCGACCGACGGCA
>JAJOZX010003363.1:452500-460000 GCA_023014485.1 Bathynomus jamesi | reverse complement strand
ATATATATATATATATATATATATATATATATATATATATATATATTATACTGAAAATGTTAAACTAATAAAAAGGGAGGGTTTTGTTCGCGCTTCCCGAAGGACGACAATTGCGACTACAATGAGGGATGGCTGGAAACAAAGCTCCTTTTAGGTATTAAGGAATTAAGGTAGCCTCTAACTTCCCTTTTACAACCTTAATTAAGGTGACGGATCCTACCTGCGTGGGAAACGGATTTCTTCCAAGTTTGCTGAGAAAGATATATATATATAATATATATATATATATATAATATATTATATATATATATATATAATATTATATATATATATAATAAACAAAATATGAATCCAACATTTTCAAATACATACAGAAAGGAAGCTATCAAAGTCTAATTAGTAAGATTATTCTAAGGATCGATAAAGGTTCGTAACTCAGTGCCGCAAGGAACATCTTTGGCACCGCTTTTGTTCATTATATTGCTAACGAGTACTGATAACGAAGTAATCAAACTGACAATAATATCGATCTTTTAACAAAAAAAGAAGAAAAATAAACGTAGCCGATGAAGACGATCATTTTTGTAAATAGACACTGCAACACTCTAAAAGAAGCTGAAATTCATCTTTCCATTTTCTTATATTTTAAATATAATGTAAAAAACTTAGATTTTCAATTTCAATTTCATTTTCAATATCAATTCTTTATTTGTTTATAAATATATACAGAGTTTACACACACTTTCAGCCTTTAAACAGTGACGTTCTCCGAAGTCTGTTTACAGTTTTATACAGTATGCGTGCTGAAATAATGAAATCAAGCTCATTTATGTAAACTCTATATAATTGTTAATACAGAACTGAAATTGAAATTGAAATGTAAATTGAAAATGAAGCATTTTACATTATATTTTGTACTGTATCTTAAATTTCAGCTTCTTTCAGAATTTTGCAATGTCTGTTTAGAAAAAAATGCTTTTTTATTATTGTTACATTAAAGAATAGATGAAAAAGCAAGACTTGAATGTAAACATTTCTTTCGAGATGGGCATTTGGCAAGGAGCATTACATTAACAAAATCTAATTTCATAGTGTTGACGTTCGACCTTAGGAGGAAATTGAAGACACCAATCGACCAGTAATTACTCCGCGGAGAGGGGGGAACGTTAGACAGAAGATAGGGAGTGCTGGAACTCCCGTTTCTCCTGTCACTGTTCTCCTTAGCTGATCTTTTTCCGTGTCTCATCTACCCTGTGAACAGTCCAGCATGTTCTCAAACACACACTTCTCTCCCTTTTTCTCACTGCATATACATGCATCTTACACACTACATAAAACATAGGAGTCCTCTGGGGAGGGGACCATAACTGTCCCCACTTCTGGCTCCCCAGCTGCCGATACCAGGAATGCAGACCCGAGCAGTGGTGCTGGATCTGCTACCGCTCATTAGAGATAGATATTCTGGGCCTCTGCCTGATTCACTTTTCATTAATTTCTGCAACATTCGTGGCCTTTTCTCAAGTTTCCAATCTGTTGAACACCACCTCTCCTCCTCTAAACCTCATCTCCTTTTCCTCACTGAAACTCAGGTGTCTGAAACGACTGACAGCAACCCCTTTTCTGTACCTTCTTACTTTCTATATACTCAATTTCACTCCAAAGGTGGATGTTGCGTACATGTACGCAATGACCTAACTTAGTCTCGTATTCCTGAACTCGAATCTTCAGAATTCTATACCCTCTGGTTACGGCTTACATGTAGGCTGACCATACGTACCGTTTTGAACGGGACAGTACCGTTTGTTTTATATTTCCTGGCCGTCCCGTCGTTTTAATAAAAATGTCAATTTTGTCCCGGTTTATGTACTTACTTTTTCATGAATACAGAATATTACATAACCCCGTCCCTTTTTTGCCATCCCAATGTCCCGTTTTTGTCTCAAGGAAATATGGTCAGCCTACTTACATGCCAATCTCAAACGAAATATATCTGCGCCTTTTACCTTTCCCCTAATTCTACTTACTATCCAAAATTCTTTGACTACCTCACTTCCAAAGTAGAATACATTCTTTCCCGCTCTCCCTTTGCTGAAATCTCCATTTTAGGAGACTTCAGTGTTCACCACCACCTTTGGCTTTCCTCCCATTTCACTGACATCCCTGGTGAACTAGCTTACAACTTTTCTATCCTAAATGACCGGGAGCAGATTCTGCAGCACCCTACTCGTATCCTCAATCGCCTTGGAGGTAGGCCCAACATTCTGGATATATTTCTTACCTCTCATCCTTCTTCTTGCTCTGTGAAACTTTTTTCTCCATTAGGCTCCTCGGACCACAATCTTATATCTGTTTCCTGTACTATCGTTCCAATTCGGCCTTTGGATCCTCCCAAGAGGAGGCGCCTTTGGCACTTTGGTGCCGCTGATTGGGAGGCCCTTAGGCAGTACTGCTGTGATTTCCCATGGAATGATTACTGCTTCCGTTGCCTGGGCCCTTCCGAGTGTGCTGAGCGCATCACGGAGGTGATTCTCTGGGCATGGAGGCGTACATTCCATATTCTATTTCAACCACTGATGCTAAAAAAAAACCTTGGTGTAACTTTACTTGTTCTAATGCTATCCCAACAGAGAGGAAGCTTTCAGAAGATACCATCGCCGTCCAACTTCTGACTCTTACTCAGCTTATATTTCTAATTCTTCTCGCTCTTTCTGCCATTTAGCGAAGAACCTCTTCAACAACTTTACTTCCTCTTCTTTCCCTCCTCTTTTCCATTCTGACGGCTCAGTTGCCGTCTCTTCTCCTGACAAAGCTGAACTTTTCATTCAAACTTTAGCTTACAATTCAACCCTGGACGATTCCGGTGCTGTTCCTCCATCTCCTCCTCCCTCTGCCTTTATTATGTCTGAAATTAGAATCTCTTCTAAAGATGTTCTTTCTGACCTGGGTTCAACTCTAGGAAGGCGTACAGTCTTCATGGTGTTCCTTCTGTTGTTCTTAAGAACTGTGCTTCTGTGCTGACACCTTGCCTAGGCAAACTCTTTCGTCTTTGTCTTTTATCTGGTACTTTTCCTTCCTGCTGGAAGTTCTCTTTCATTCAGCCTGTCCCAAAGAAAGGTGACCGCTCTCAACCCTCCAACTATCGTCCAATTGCTTTGATTTCTTGCCTTTCCAAAGTTTTTAATCTATCCTTAATAGGAAGATTAATAAACATCTCTCTTCTCACACTCTTCTTTCAGATCGTCGTATGGGTTCCGGAAGGGACGTTCTTCTGGCGAGCTTCTTGCATATCTCTCTGACTCTTGGTCATCCTCCTTTCAGGATTTCGCTGAAACTTTTGCTATTCCCTCGACACATCGAAAGCTTTTGATAGAGTCTGGCACAAATCTTTAATTTCCAAACTGCCCTCTTTCGGTTTCTATCCTTCTATCTGTGCCTTCATCTCTAATTTTCCTTTTTTTTGCCGATCTATAGCTACGGTTGTAGATGATCACTGTTCCTCTCCTAAAGCTATCAAGAGTGGTGTTCCTCAGGGTTCTGTCGTGTCACCCCTCTTTTCCTCTTATTTATCAATGATCTTTTAATTCGCACTTCCTGTTCTATTCACTCCTTTGCCGATGATTCCACCCTTCACTTCTCCACTCGCTTCTCAAAGCGTCCTCTCTCAACAGTCACTCCATGATTCACGTAGTACGGCTATGGAGCACTGACCTCTGATCTTTCTGCTATATCTGATTGGGGCAGAGAAAACCTTGTGGTTTTCAATGCCTCACAAACTCAGTTCCTCTATCTATCTACTCGTCACAATCTTCCAAACAACTATTCCCTTACCTTCAATAACACACAACTCAATCCTTCCTCTTCTCTTAACATTCTTGACGTTTCCTTTTCAAGTGATCTTTCCTGAAAAGATCACATACTCTCTTTCTAAAACAGCTTCTAAGAGGTTAGGTGTACTGTACCGGCTTCGCAGTTTCTTCACCCCTGTTCAGTTGCTGTCTCTGTACAGGGGTCTTGTTCGCCCCTGTATGAAGTATGTTTCTCATGTATAGGGTGGCTCACCCCACACAGCCGTACTTGACCGGGTGTAATCAAAGCTTTTCGTTTCATCAGTTCCCCGCCTCTTACTCACTGTCTTCAATCCCTCTCTCTTCGACGCAATGTTGCCTCACTCTCTCTCTCTCTCTCTCTCTCTCTCTCTCTCTCCTCTCTCTCTCTCTCTCTTTAGTATCGTTATTATAACGGACACTGCTCTTCTGAACTCTCTAACTGCATGTCTCTTCCTTTAAGGAGAGCACGCAGTACCAGACTTTCTACACTTTCTCATTCCTTTTTTGTCCAACTCTCTAACGTAAGGATTAATCGGTAGTTCCAGTCTATCATCTACTCAACCAGTCAACTCTGGAACAATCTTCATCAATCCATCTTTCCCCCTGTCTATGACCTCCAATCTTTCAAACGAAGAGTGTCTAGGCATCTCAAAAACCCTGGACCTTGATTTTGGCTCTCTTCTTCTTGTATGGGGGGGGGGGAGGGGGCGCTTTTACGGTCGTTCGCCATTGACCTCTCCTTCTTGCATAAAAAAAAATATGAATTTCACATTTCAAACTGATTTCAGATTTTTAATAAAAATGACTGACCTTACCTAACTAGACTAACCTAACCTAACTAGATTTAACCTAGTCTAGCAAAATCTAACCGAGCATAATGTAACCTAACGTAACCCAACTGAACTTAACCTGACCTAATTTCGACCTAATGTCGACCTAATGTCGACATTGTACAGATCGACTTTGTTCCGCTACCCGAGTTTTTCATGTGACCCAAGTTCCTTGCATCGAAAATGGAATATGTTGTACTTGTATGAGGAGACAGCGGAAGTACCAGGATACATTATGTGAATACTACACTAATTTAATGGTCTCTCTCTCTCTCTCTCTCTCTCTCTCTCTCTCTCTCTCTCTCTCTCTCTCTCTCTCTCTCTCTCTCTCTATATATATATATATATATATATATATATATAGATATATATAAACATTCATAAAAGGGGTTGTGACAAGCAGAGCTAATTGCAACTCTTTGAAACCTATTTATCTGATATTTGAGATTTGTGAAAAAAATTTCTGTCAAATATTTTTCCACAAACTAATTCTTTCCTACTTCCGAAAGAGGAATTATAGAGAATTACCTCCTTCACCCCAAAATTCAACATTATATATATATATATATATATATTATATATTATAAATGGGTTGAGTAAAACGTTTGAAAACATTCATGTCGAATTAAGACATGATTATGAGTGGACAGGCGTGGAAAATCGTCCTTACAAATTCTTTTCTCGGATCGCTCCAATTGCTTTCAAAAAGTTATTTGGGTGTGGAAAGGTCCAAAAGGAGTCGTTCATACATAGCAGAGTTCGAGCTCTTGACTCGTATTCTGTTGGTCTAATTTGGTCGTCGAGCTGCACGTATTGTCGTTGTGTCGCTCGTGGCTTTTCGATATTTTGTGTCGACAGGGGTCGATGGCGTCCTATCAAAATTGGTGTCGATTTTATAATGGGGAATGAAAACTCTTTTGTTGAAGAAATGGCTTCGTTTTGTTTTCCGTTTTGGAGTTTGTGGTCAAATTTTGAGTGATGCGAGGAATGGTTATTAAGTTTTTTTAGTTTTTCCCATCTCATCAGGGAGTTTTATCTACAGTATTTACTGCAGTGTTGTAACAAATACAGTATAACTTTAGAATTTCAATGTCAAACACTATTCTTAAAGTTAGGTGCTAAAAAAAAATGCAAAACGCAATAAAATTAATACATTTGCAAACTTTACACGTATAATAGTCTATAATAAAAAAAATAGGTCTTCTATAAAACAAATTCATTTGTTCATTATCATTAAACAATTTGTTCCAAAACTACCCATCTTTTGTATTTAAATCAAAATATACTTTGTTCGAATTAAACAAATGACCATCAATTCGTTCATTAATTAAATCAAATAAATAATTTTCCAAATCTGCCACAGTGACTATATATATATATATATATATATATATATATAGTCACTGTGGCAGATTTGGAAAATTATTTATATATATTATATATATATATATATATATATATATATAATATATATATATCCTTACACTTCACCTTAGTTCGTTTCCACCCGAATGGCTCATTCTGATAAGGTCAAGCTTGTTGCCCAATTTAGACCTACAGTTTAACGTGGAATCGGGACCACGATCCATCAAGGATGTAAAAATTACGAAGCCTTCGCACGAACTCACTCGATCTTGCACCTCCCGATCAGCAGCCCAGTGGTATAACCATTAGACTATCCAGACGGGTTTTATATATATATATATATATATATATATAATATATAGGGTGTTCATAAATGATTACCCTGATTAAAGCATGCTATAACTTTTAAATAAACACTCGTATTCAAACACAGTTTTAATCATAAGTAGATAAACATACAAAGTTTTGATACATAGTTAATGAACTTAATAAGCTTCCACATGTGCACCCCTAGTGGCACGTAAATTGTCTAAACGGTATTCACACTCACGCCACACATTTTCCAACATTTGTGGGTTAACTGTTGCAATTGCATCCGTAATGCGTTCTCGCAATGTCCTGATATCTGGAACAACTGTTGCATAAACCAAATCTTTAACATGACCCCAGAGAAAGAAATCCAGCGGGGTAATGTCTGGTGATCTTGGGGGCCATGGGATTGGCCCGTCCCTGCCAATCCATCGATTTGGAAATGTTGCGTCGAGAGTTTCACGAACAACATGCGCCCAATGAGGGGGTGGTTGGAAGATGACAGTTGGCTGCCTGTCCTGCAGCTGGGGGATGACGTAATTGGTGAGCATATCCAGGTACACAGTTGCGGAAACGGTGTTCTCAGCGAAGAAGAAAGGACCAATTATCTGGTCATGCATTAGTCCACACCAGACATTGATCTTCGGACTGCACCGAATATGCTCCCTTACGGCACGTGGGTTTTCCGATCCCCAAATACGCACATTGTGTCTGTTGACTCTACCACTAAGATGAAACGTAGCCTCGTCTGAAAAGCAGACACGTAACAAGAAGTCATTATCCTCGTCAATGCTGTTCAAAATGTCAATAGCGAATTGTTCACGTTTTGGACGGTCATCAGGCTTCAGTTCTTGAACAATTTGTACCTTGTAGGCGTGTAACTTCAAACGTTTGTGTAACACCTTGTGCACCGTAGACTTCGGTATCTTTAGTTGGCATGAAGCTTGTTTCACCGATTTCCTTGGTGACCGTGTGAAAGCAGTTTGAATGTTTTCCACCGTCCCATCGGAAACTGGTGGTCTACCACTGCTCTTTCCCTTTTCCACGTTTCCAGTTTCCAAGAATTTTTTCATCCACGACTTAATTAACTTCACATCAGGTGGATTCTTTCCATACTTTGTCCTGAACCTTCGCTGAACACTGACAGGAGATTTTGTTTCTGCAAACCA
>JAJOZX010003363.1:402500-450000 GCA_023014485.1 Bathynomus jamesi | reverse complement strand
TGCAAACCCACAAGAAAAAAAAAAACGATTCCAAGGCCTTTCGTGTATTCAAAGCTACACCTCGTCATTCCCTGATGAGGTGCAGCTCTGAATACACGAAAGACCTTGGAATCGTTTTTCTTTTTCCTTGTGGGTTTGCGGCATATATGTTATAATGTTATAATGTTATAATGTTTCAGACCAACAAAGACCCTAGGATCCACTCATGGCTGGTCTACCTAACTCTGTTCGTGTATTGTGTATGTCCTCCGTTGTGGCGGAGGGGACCTACAATTTTACGTGGGTTCCGAACCACAAGAACATAAGAAATTTATGTAAAAACTGCCGGTAAATTGCCAACGACCAATTTTTACGAAACTAAATAATTATCAATTTAAAACTAATTAATTATCGATTTAAAACTAGATAGAATCTCTGATCCAGAGGATCAAGTCATAATAGACTACTATCCACAAATATGTTACACTCTATATCTATTTATAAAGGACATGCAAATATATCGGATCCAAAGAATCCAGTCAATTTCATTACGGTATCCATCAAGTCACGGTCCATATCGATAGCGGACCAAGTCAAAATTTACAATCATATACATTACAATATATACACTTACGAGAAAAAGAGTAGGTGTGGCTGTAAAGACTGTAAAGTAATGTAGAAATGTGTGTGCACCCATTTTGGGTCTCCCATTTAAAGGTGTTTGTGGGGCAAGTGAAGATCATGAGTTTTTCAATACCTCACAGTACTATGGGGGGCACCGCTCGGCAGAGGAATCTCTTTAAATGGGGTGTGTAAGGACAGAGAGTATCCCCTAACCCAAGACGCTGCCTCCCTATATCCCACAACACTTGTGTTGAGCTGTGGGATCTATCCCCAGAAAGCCTTAATTTTACTACCTTAAACTATACCCTTTCTATCAACATATGCGTCTAATCGATTTTTAAACATGTTTATAGACGTGCTACTAATTACTTCTACCGGCAAACTATTCCAGCTATTTACTATTCTATGCGTAAAAAAGTTTTTCGCAACTGCTGTCCCGAACCTTCTACTTGTCAACTTACACCCGTTATTTCTAGTCCTATTATATTGAGATATTTCGAAAAAGCTATCTCTATCTACGTTATCGAACCCATTCATAATTTTGAAAACCTGGATTAGATCACCCCTTAACCTCCTGGTCTCGAGTGTTGTCAATTTTAACTCCTTAAGCCTATCCTCGTACGACTTTGACCTAAGCGACGGAATCATCTTAGTTGCTCGTCTTTGAACTCTTTCGATTTTGTCTATATCTTTGCGCATATACGGATTCCAAAATTGGACCGCGTACTCCAAATGGGGTCTAACTAATGATTTATAAAGTGGAACTATAATATCGCGCGATTTGTACTCAAAATTTCGAGCTATAAAACCTAACACTTTGTTCGCCTTATTGACCGCTGCTGTACTTTGTTTCGCTACTTTTAAATCACCAGTGACTATAACTCCTAAATCTTTTTCCTGCTCTACGCTTGTTAAATCTTTCCCTGACATACTATACGCAAATTTACCGTTACGCGAACCTATATGCAAAATTTTGCACTTATCAACGTTAAATCTCATTTGCCATGTGACTGACCAATCAACGATTTTATTCAGATCTTCCTGAATTTTACCTCTATCTTCGTCATTAATCGCCCTACCACCCAGCTTCGTGTCATCCGCAAACTTTGAAACTGTACTGACTAGGCCGACATCTAAATCGTTAATATATATAAGAAAAAGCAAGGGGCCCAATACAGAACCCTGAGGAACGCCACTCGCTACATTAGCCCAGCACGACTCCGCTCCATCAACGACCACCCTCTGTTTCCTGCCTCGCAACCACTCTTCTAGCCAATTTATTACTACACCCCTGATTCCATGAGCCTTAGTTTTTTCAATGAGGCTTTTGTGCGGCACGGTGTCAAACGCTTTTTGAAAATCTAAATACACTACTATAATATATATATTACAACTTATAATGGTTCCCTGAGAAACTTTTATGTTACACACAGACCGTGCATGGAACAAGGAACTTTTCTGGGAAAATTAATTCTACTATAGTCCGAATAAGTAAATGGTAAATGACAAATACTATAAGTTGCAGCACATTAAAACGGACGTGTTAAGTGCCTTGAAAAGTGAACACTCAAATTTTCCGGTTGACGTTTAAGTTTTGGTTTTTGGTTAAAAATACAATTGTTACCCTTTTTCTTTGATGTATTCGATCCGACGTAAATGCAACGAGTTTCTTGCGTATTTTGAGGTTCTGAATGTAGCTGTCTAGGCAACTTTAAACCCTAGACCCTGTCCCAAAGTTGGGTCCTAATTGCTTAAGCCTTAGTAGATAGCTGGTGAGGGAAGCTATATTTTGGGGCCTCTTTGCTAGTGACTCATTGTCCACGTTGGGCTTCCATCATGAAAAGGAAAAAACTATAGTATTTGTCAATAGAACCCACACTAATAGACTTTTCGACCTCCACGTAAAAAAGTGAAGTTTTGCATTGTCGTTTACCATTATTTATTATAACTATAGTGGATTTAATTTTCCCGGAAGAGTTCCTTGTTCCATGCATGGTGTGTGTAACATATATATATATATTTATATATATATATAAACAATTTACCATAAATATATATTACTTAGTGAAAACCTCTAGAACAGTGCTTCTCAAACGGTGGATCGTTTGTTTGCCACTGTCGTAGTGATTTGTGCGCAAAAAAGCAAAACAAAAAATGAAAACCCTCTTCGTGAATTTGCTTACCCCTGTAAGATGATAATGGGTCGCGCCGACGTAAACCCTGACGGGATCGTGGAGAAAATCTGGCTGAGAAACAATGGTCTAGATTCTAGAACCACGAAATTAACGCAATAAAATGTAAATGTATGTAAAAAGACGTGCTGACACAGTCTAATGCAAAAATTAAAAAATCAACCAACCCGATCATCCAAGCTATCCATGAGTCCTGCCATTTATCCTCTAAGCTTTGGACTTCTTGGTACAAAACGTCCTGTCTGTAGCTCCACTTAACTTCGACAGTGCAGTATTATTTCTAATCATTGTATATATTTCTATCCTCAGTGTATGAACTGTCATTGTATTAATATATTTGTCATATGGACTATAGTCTGCCATAAACCTTTTCATTTTCATTTTCATTTTCAAAAATGCAGAAAATATGAATTGATATGAATTGGAAACTGAATCTGAATAGTGAACCAAATTAGTCAATTTTTCGATACTTATTGATATAATAATAATAATAATATATAATATAATAATAAAAATAATGATAAAAACACCTTTAATTTGCATGGAAGCTATTTCGAATATCCACATTAGTTAATTTTAACCACTAGTTTTGAGAGTGGGAAGCTACTACGAATAGACTCTTCTTACATTCTTTCTAATTTGTACTGATGAGGCGATTAATGATTTAACGGAGGATGTAATTAATGAGAGGCATAATGGCGCAGAGAGAATGAGGGAATTACTAAAGAGACCGTCATAAAAGAGAATAAAAATTATGGATAAAAAGTAGGAAGAGAACTCGTGAAAAGCAAACATAAAAACATAAACAGAAACGGGATGATATTATATTGTGGAGATAAGAAAAAACACAAAAAAACAGGTAGAAGAGATACGAGTAAGAAGAATGGAGGATACTGAGAGAGAGAGAGAGAGAGAGAGAGAGAGAGACCCAAAGAGGAGTTAAATGCTATCAGTTCACACCATCAATTTTGGGATTATGAGCAGCGAAGTAATGGTGGTCCACAATGGCATTCAGAGTCGAGATTTGAAAACCCCAAATATTCTAACGTTTCGTCCTTCGCACAAGACATTTACGAGTATTGGGAAAGAAAAGTATATATATATATATATATATATATATATATATATATTATATATATAACTGCCACTCAAATGTTTGGAAGCGCCTGTAGGTTTCACACATTATGATAAAGCGTCATATCCTGTATCAAATTGATGTATGGATCTGTATTATATGTAGAACACTTAATATTTTAATATACTGAGGTTGATTTTTTTATTTTCTTTCATAGTAAATATAAAATTGCCCTTACGAAAGATTTAAATTACCTTAAAATGGGTATGACATAGAGGGTCCGTTTGGACGGTGCCGCAGTGACCAAAGTCGCCGAGATTGTCCGTGTTTCAATGTTTCAAGAGGACTATATCCTCCAAGGTCATAATATTATGGATGGCAATGAAAAGGTACAAGAAGCATAATAGTAACCACAAAGCAACATTGCTGAAATGAATTGTAAATAAATTGTGAACAGAAGAAAAGTGCATCAAAATCTGTCCATATCTTAATTAACAGTAGTCTGCAACGATGACCATACACTGTTGCAGTCAAAATGATTAGAAGAAAACTAAACTAAGATTTGGTGGTGTATATACTAGGGATGCACCGGAACCGGAACTTGCCGGAACTTTTAAAATGTTCCGACCAGAAGTATATACTGAGACTAGAATTTTCATCAAGATGTGGGAAATTCTTTCACCGAACAAGTGCACTCAGGTGACGACAGTACTTTCATCAAACTTCGATGCTTCATGAAATATTTTTCGTGGAACAAATTCCACAAAATAATCGAAGTGGGTGGCACCATCCATTGGAGGAAATGTCAGTTAAATACTATTTCGGTTTATTTTCATTAACCGAGTGTAATTACATGCATACTATTTTTATGTTAACCAAGAACAACATACTAACACAACTAAAGTTTTAACATTAAGTACATTAAAATAAATTTCCTTATCTCGGTGGATTCGAACCGTGCCACAAAAGATTCGAGTTTTGAAAGTCGCCGCATTTCTCACTCGGCATGAAACGTTAAGGTATACAGAGTTTTGTATGTATACTCTTTCGCATTGGTTTCAGTATGCCTCACCCAAACAAATGTCGTAATTCCTCTACATACGCGCAGAAACCAATGCCCCAAAGGGGCACCTCCCGCATGCCGTAACATATATACATTATAACTGCAAACACGCAGTATAATTAACGTAAAGAACGACGCTTTGTATAGGAGAATTATCCGCGCAAGATGAGAGCGAAAGAACGAAACAAATGAAAAAATGAGTTATCCACCCGGGAATCGAACCCGGGATCTTCCGATTGCCGCTCAGATATGATAACCACTACACCACAGGCCTCACCCAAACAAATGTCGTAATTCCTCTACATACGCGCAGAAACCAATGCCCCAAAGGGGCACCTCCCGCATGCCGTAACATATATACTTATAACTGCAAACACGCAGTATAATTAACGTAAAGAACGACGCTTTGTATAGGAGAATTATCCGCGCAAGATGAGAGCGAAAGCGAAACAAATGAAAAAATGAGTTATCCACCCGGGAATCGAACCCGGATCTTCCGATTGCCGCTCAGATATGATAACCACTACACCACAGGCCTCACCCAAAACAAATGTCGTAATTCCTCTACATACGCGCAGAAACCAATGCCCCAAAGGGGCACCTCCCGCATGCCGTAACATATATACATTATAACTGCAAACACGCAGTATAATTAACGTAAAGAACGACGCTTTGTATAGGAGAATTATCCGCGCAAGATGATAGCGAAAGAACGAAACAAATTAAAAAATGAGGTATGTAGAGGAATTACGACATTTGTTTGGTGAGGCCTGTGTGTAGTGGTTATCATATCTGACCGGCAATCGGAAGATCCCGGGTTCGATTCCCGGGTGGGTACCTCATTTTTTCATTTGTTTCGTTCTTTCGCTCTCATCTTGCGCGGATAATTCTCCTATACAAAGCGTCGTTCTTTACGTTAATTATACTGCGTGTTTGCCGTTATAATGTATATATATATACACACACACACACACACACAGGGTGTCCCATAAGTCTGGAATCATAAGGTAAAATAAGTAATTCATGTTTTTCCGTTTATGCAAGTGCCCGTGATGTCTTTGAGTAAGGAAGAACGCATCCAGATAATTCTGATCGTAGGAAATCGAGTCAGAGGAAGGTCGCTGAGGAATTTAACAGATTGCATCCGGACCGCGCGCCGATAACACACAGCTGTGTCGGCAAACTTGTAGCAAAGTTCAGGAAACGGGATCCATAGGAGATAAACCACGCAGTGAACCTCTGAGGACATCCACCGACAATGACACAGCCGCTACCATCCTCGCTCATTTCACAAACAGTCCCCAAAATTCTCTTCGGCGGTTGTCCGCTGAGACAGGAGTGTCGAAAAGCAGCATCCACAGCATTCTTCAAGCAAACAAATGGCATCCTTACAAACTTCAAATCCTGCAGAAATTAAGCGAAGATGATCCAGACCGACGGATGGAATTTTGTGAATGGGCTACGGAACAATGTGCTCAAAATGCCAATTTCCCGTCCACCATTCTGTTCAGTGATGAGGCTGTTTTTTACGCAAATGGTGAGGTGAACCGACAGAACACCCACTACTGGTCGCAAGACAACCTTCACTGGTTTACTCCTTCAAAGGAACAAGGTGCCGCTCGTGTGATGGTATGGTGTGTCATTTGGTAAAACCGTATCATAGGCCCCTTCTTCTTTGATGACACTGTCACAGGAAACGCCTACTTGCGTATGCTCAACGAAGACGCATTCCCCAGTGTCTTGAACACAGATGGGGATTTCCCAACATGGTTCAAGCAGGATGGTGCTCCTGCCCATTACAGCATCCAGGTAAGAGAGTGGCTGCACCGACAATTCCCTGGTCATTGGATAGGACGTCGAGGGCCTGTGGAGTGGCTGGCGAGGAGCTCCGATCTCACCCAGTTGGATTTTTTATCCCTGGGGTCACTTGAAGGCGTTGGTCTACGCGGAGAAAATTCAGAGTGTTGCACATTTGCGGGACCGCATCATCGACGCATGTAACACCATCACTCCTGATACCATTCACCGTGTGTTTTGCTGACTGGATATCTCGTCTGAGTAGTATGGGCGCAAAATGAGAGACTGCAAGAATGTCGCAATGCAACATTGGCCAATGTGGCAAGATGTTGCAAAGGGGTTATGCAACAAATGGTGTATGGTTATGCAATGAAGGGGGAGGGTTATGCAAAGGGCGAGGGGGGATGTTGCAAGAGCAACAAGGGGTTATGCAACTTGGAGGCTGAGTTATCCCCCAAGAGAAAGAGAGAGAGAGTCAGAGAGGTGTTCGCCTGGCAGGAGTCAAACGCATATTAAGACTTCATCTGAGCGCCCGCTGTCTTATAAGGTGTAAATCCGCCAGTTGGCTTAGAAGGCGTAAATGGCTTGTTCAGGTGTACAGGTTGATTGCCAGATTGCGCTATTTATTTGACTAAAACATATATTCGTGACGGTTGGCTTAGAAATCCGTCAGTCGGTTTAGAAGGCGTAACCAGCCATTTGGTATAATTAAATAATAATATCGTTTACAACCAAAAGAATTAAATAAAGCACCATTACATCATTCTGTTTATTTAGATGAATTATTGGAATCAGAAATATATGGAAAATAAATATACAATCAAACGATGGATATATATGATCAAAAAAATAAAATAAAAAATAATAGTATAAGAAATATGGACGAGGAATATGTATATAATAAAAAAAAATATATAACCATCAATATAACAGTACAGGAGAAATATACAGAGGAACCTTGCTTAACGAGTGCCTCGTATAACGAGAAATTCGTATAACGAGCCAAAAGAATGGGGGAAAATTACCTTGCATAACGAGCGACACTTTGCTTAACGAGCAAAATATTTCGTCAAAATTTAAAGCGTAGACAAAAACAAATGTCTCTAGACAGTTTCCTCGTGAAAAAGGATCCAAAAGAAAGTGAAAGTGCCTCTAAAAAATTTAAAGCTAGTGACTGTGAGCTCGTCGAGAATGTTATTGCATTGAACGAAGACGATTCTCCTCCTTCCCCTCAATAACCCTCTCCTCCTCCCCTGTCTCTTCATTTCCTTTGCGTGCGTCAGGAGCACCTTCTCTCTTCGTAAGTTATTTATAAATTTCACCGTTTACTAATTATTTACATTCTCTTTTGGGTTAATTTTTATTAATAATCTTTTCATTTCATGCAATAATAATTTAAAAACGCCTTTAAATATCATTATAAATATTATTTTAAGTATTTTTTAAGCATGGAACGCATTATCATATTTTACATTGATTCCTATGGAAAAAATTGCCTTGCTTAACGAGCATTTTGCATAACGAGCACAGTTCGGGAACGAATTATGCTCGTTAAGCAAGGTTCCACTGTATATATATACACAATTATGTTAAATCATTAAATATATTGAAAATAAATACATACACTTTATCTTCTACTGCACAAAATAAAAAAATTAAAAAATAAGAAATACAAAACGATGGAGTATAACCATCAATATATACACAATTATGTTAAATAATTAAATATATTGAAAATTCATCAAATACATTCACTTTGTTCTACTGCGCAAACACTAAACTCATGTAATCGAGTCTACAATCACATCATTATTGCTTTGCACTATGCAGTAAACGCGGCTTAATATTATTTCACCGCTCAAGTTATAAGGAAACCTATACTCTATATGAATGGCCTTCATATCGTTCAGTATTACTTTTGTGCCCGCTTTACATCCGGTTGGCAAGTTATCTTTAAATACATCTAGAATACAATCAAAAGCACGCACAGAGAGGTCATCGTTAGCCACAACGTCATTATTAAATACAAGTTTATAAACACTCCTTTCCAATCGAGGGTTTATTTTTACCAACCCGAGCTTTTCAATCGTGAACTCTTCTTCACACTGCATAGCGGCAGTTGAAATAATCTTCTAAGTCGTTACGAGAGCTGCTTATTATATAAAGAAATAGTTCTTCAAGGTGAACGGTGTATGTGGGCTCAGCCCTGTACCACTCAAGTGCTTTGTACCAAAGTTCATGATATTTCAAAGAGTCTAAACCTTTTAAATAAGCATCCAGCTCAAGACCATTCTCGCCTTGTTCAGTCCTACACTCGGTAAACCCATCGAGCAGAGCGGTGTATGCGTATTCAAGAACCGTATCAAAATAAAGCATATCCGTAACACACGCGTCTAATATAGGCTTCAGCTTGCGGAATCCGACGATTTCAAACATTCTGTCAAGGATGAAACGGTTTCGCGTGGGGACAAGAGCGTTATTATCAGAAGCATTCTTCCACATCAGCCGTATATCAATGCATGGCCGATCGTTATTTATACACAACGCACAAACAGCGGTATATGAGGGGTGTCACTAATCTGCTCTCTTCTTGTACCTACACCTGCAGGAATTTTCTAACGATCCTCACTCCACTTCTCAACTACCACGAAGATTCTATTCATCTCCTCAACACTTAAATAAACAACATTCCGTTTGTTTGTTTGTTTGTCTACAAGTCGTTTCCAGTACATAGTTAATGTCACCGGTTTTACGCCTGAACACGCGCAACGACTTCGTCACGGACACATCGTACACGGCGTTGAGAATGCTGCTCAAAGGAAGTTCCATCGTATTCGAGGAGCGCACGTCCAGTCGGTTCAAGCTCTGAGATGACTATGAGCCACATGCAACGGATCGGCTCGACTGGAGGAGTGAGTCACACCATAAGCTAATGAAACGTGTACGGCGCTGTTCCAACATGAATACTTGTATTCCATTATAATACCGATTTTAATGTTTTAACACTCCCACTCCCCAGAATACGCACCAGACATTTTTGCATTGGGGGATTTTCACGAACTAAAAGCATTTTATTCACACTCCTGCGCACTAATTGAGAGAAACATATGACCATATTTTTCCTTTTTGCTTAGCATGCGATACTCGTCTCTAAAGTCTGTTAAAAATTCACACAGGCCATTAGCCACAACCTCACTACAAACTCGTCATGATATATATTAATATAGAGGTAAAAATACTTAAGATTCTCCATGATGACAAGATTTACATTCTCAGTCGCAGGGTACGAGTACTCGGTATGATGCAACATGACATAATATCGCTTGTCATACCACTCATCAACAAGACTCACTATCCATATCCGTTGCTTCTCTTCTGCACGTGTTGTTTCTTCTACTTCACGGTATATGTAAGCTTTTATAAAGTTTAGTCCTACAACATAGTTCAATACATCACTTGTACCACGAAATCCTACAATGCTCTCGCCAGAATAGCCGTAGAGTATGTACCTCTTGCTCCTTCGCACGATTCAATGTAGCCTTAAAAGTATCAAAGGAGGGTGGAATAGGGTTTTTCAGTATCCACCACATCTTGGCACTTTGCCGAATACCACTTCATAAACGTCGAACACGCAATATTAAAGGTAGCCATTACTATTTTTGTCTACGCGGGAGAATACACGTCTGAGATCCAGGGCTTACTGCGATCAACTGAGCACGCAGGGAAGAGATATGCCCAGGTAGTAGCAGGAGTCACGTGTCTCATGGGCGGAGCTTAGAACTTTCTCCTGTACACACGCTGGGCGGAGCTTAGAATTTTCTCTGTGTACACACACACACACACACACACACACACACACACACAAAGGAGAAAGTGAAACGCTAATTGAAACACGATTTATTTAATAAACGAAATATTCAAGGTAATATATTTACAAATACGTGTAATATAAGTTAACAATAGACATATCAAAGATTATGGTATCCAAAGGGCACGGTATCATAGGTACCAGGCACCTGGTAACGTTTCCTATAGGTGTTACGGCACACCTTTGTACCCCTAAGTTCCTTCACGCCCCCCAGCTTCTGCGCCCGAAAATTGTGGGTACCTACAGTTAGTTGGGGCGGCCGGTCGCCTCATCATCATCCAAGCACACTAGATCCTTCAACGAATCAAAGTTAACGACCCGCCGATTCGCCTGGTTGAGCGTGATACCCTTAGCCTTCACGATATATTTCATATCCTCCCCCACCCTCACCCGTACCCCATAAGTTTTTGGCCCTGTTGAGACAAAAGAGTCGGCGTATGCGATGTCTCCATACTCATCCTTGATCTCTCAGTCATCATCACACGGAGAATTCACCAATAGGAGGCATGTATTCACCCTCCCTCTCTGTGAATATCACACTATCTGTATCGGCGTACAAAACCCTCCGCCCAAGAGAATGCAATAGGCCCCAAAGTTTGATGCGTGCGTAGGCCGTTGTGAAGCTGGCTACAGGTATGTTTGTAACCCGTGAGGTATCTGTGGCCAATTCGGTATTGTTGTACTTTATTATGTAAGTATTACCTACATTCACATCTCCATGACCTCTTTATCGGGAGCGTTGGCATAATCCCAGACTTCACTATAACTTTGTGCCAAATGAACGTTCCCTTTGCCAGTATTCTGTGCAAATTTTCCCCAAAGACTGTTTAGACACAACTTTGCACTAAAGCGCTTGCCAGGGTTCTTTACAATTTGGGAACGGTCAAGCTGTATACCTTCACGGTCACGGTAACGTTGAATATAGGCCGATTTTTCATCTTCGGTATCAACTCCTCGCGGATACCCTGATGCTTCGACCTTATCCTTCAAAAAAGCGTTTATATATGGCGTGAAAAGGTTGGGTAGCTTCTGAAACCTCCACACCTCATGTATCTTCAATATTCTGTAGCCATGGCGAACAGCTAGATCCAGCTCTGGACTTGTATATACACCTCTGATCTTACGCTGGTTGTATGATTACATTCCCATTGTTCTCCTCTGCGCACTTCACGCACAAGGGAAACATGAGCTTGTGATCGATAACGACGGGTAAGATCGGCATCCATAAATCGCGTGGGGGAGCACATCTACGAAAGAAAGGCCGAAATAGTACCCGTTCAAATTTGTTGAGAACACCTCGATGGTGGGCAGGTCAGGTCCCACCAGTTTCTCAGGTGCACCCACGGGGTACGGATTGTTCTTCATCACGTAGGGATATAAGAACAGAAGTCGTAGTAATGGAGTTTCACGCCCTCCGTAGGCGGAAAGTATAGCTTGAAGGGATTTGTACGCCCTCCGAACAAGCTATCACCGCATTTGAGAGGATCCAGCACCATTGAACGTTTGATCGTGTTTATTTCTTCACGGTACTGTCCATCTGTTTCCATCCGTGCATCATACTCATGCTCCCACAAGACTTTGTGAGTGAACTGGGAGCCTATAAGTTGATCGCGGGTGCGGGTCCACGCAAGACTGTCGGCAGGAGATCTACCGTGGATATCTCCTACGATTCCACACTCAGGACGGGGGCATCCGTGCCACCAGCAACCGTTAAAGGAGTACACAGTCTTCTCACCAGTGGCACGGTTTTCACTTAGACCATCAACCCAAAAAACACGACCATTAACCTTAATGGGTACTTCACCCGTGTTGCGGGCATGCTTTATGTATACCCGTCTGCTGCTGTAGGTGTATGAGCCAGTAAATAGCCTTGTGCCCATAACTGCGGGGATTGTTTCTGTGAATAACGGCTAAGGTGTCTTTAGGCATGAAGTTATTCTTGAACACCGTAAAACATAATGAGGCGATGGTGGTTGCGACTTGCAACGGATCGCATTTGAAACGGCCTATGTACATCCTTCTAAAGGCCTGGAAACATACTCTAAGCACGCACACATCATTCAGCAATAACGCTCACATTCATCAGCTATTTAAGGACTAGATTCATTAAAACTGTTGTAGTATCGGTCAAAATCTTCACGTTCATCTGTACTCATACATTCATAGTTAAAGTAATGTTTGGGTGGAGGTAGTCCTACGTAATTTAAAGTTTCGCTAGTGAGGAATGTGTAAGGGAAATATCCTTTTGAAACTTCAGCGGCTACGCCCATCACCTTGGGTAGCTTTGCTAATTTACAAGGTGTGAATAATAAAGTGTCTTTAAACTGTACATTACCTCTTATTTGCATCTGTATTAGCTTGTTGCCTCTTTTCAAGGGATCACCTGTAAATATCTCAGATGACTCGTGCTCAAGCAACTCCTTATAAAGGAACTGTGTCAAATTTTGCCCCGTTATGGGCGAGAATATACACAGTCATTTTTTTGAACTTGTCCGCTAACTTGACAATATAGGACACAAAGAGTTTCACAGGGCTATCGTGGGCAATCGTTTTAAAAACGTTTGTCCGTTTACCACATTTGTGACACTCATCACACTCGATCTCCATACACTCATCACAGATAGTCTGGCTTACAAGTAAATGTGGAATACCCTCTTTGGTTTCAGCGTTCGTGTATGTTTCTATATCGTACTACACAGTTATACAAGGTCTGTTTTTAGGCTTGGCGTCTTTCATATAACATACATGCTTTACTCCAACCGCCTTATATTTCTCATTTATGCTTGAAATTCCCCCAATTATCCATCATATGAAACATACCACATTCACAGATTCTCATTTTCCTGCACATGCCAATTGATTTATGGAGCTCAAAACAGTTATTATTGAAAAATGTGCGTCTACACACATCACAATCCCTCTTCTCAGCTTCAACTACACGGCTTTCACATTTGGAGCTTTTACACTGCTCACATACCATGTGACAATCTTTACAATGTTTCACTATATCATCCGCAAACTCGATACACCCCTTACACAAATCATGATGTCGTCCATATTTTCGACTTTTATCATAACTCGCGTAAAGGTCCCTTATATTACGGATGGGGAGATACGTTGTCCCTGACAGTCCTAAAATAAGTAGGGGTCTTGTACGATCTCTCACACAGCTTTTAAAAACATACACAGTTCTACGACGATCATCCATTCCAAATACAACTATACGAACATTCATTTCCTGTTCTACCCTTCTCAGCTCTCAGGACCCATATTACAGTCAAACTCAAGTTTACAGTCTACAGCTAGTTTACGGGCACTACCGTAGGCAACCAAATTTTTTGGTCCGTGTATTTAGTACAGTAAACATACGAGCTAAGACTACTGCTATAAAGCCGCAACCACGATCGATGTTTATATGCCGTCTATAAATAGCCTGAGAATTGAAGTTAAGAGTATAAGGTGTGGCACTATGTGGCAATATTTACCGTGAAGTTGTCCCTATTGAAGGCTATACTACTTTGAGAGGCCTGCATTATACGGCCTAATATATACTCTATATCTTCAGCTGCCAAGCGTCTGAATAGTATTACTACCCAAAAATCATCTACATCTCCGTCATCTGACCCGAATCCGAAGGACAGCCGCGTCCTGACTTCACGTTCGTCGCGGTTCTGAAGGGCAAACTCTACAATACGTTCAACTATGCGCCGTAGTCCGTGTTCAACACCATTGCTATACATGGATCTAGGATCAACCCTGACTATATACCGATTTCTAGTCAAGGCTGGGGGTAGGGGTAGCTGTGCGCACCAACTAGAATGTTATACCATCCTCTACAGAAAGAGAAGCTTCTGCGGCTGTGGAGGATGTACCCGAAATTGAACCGGAATAAGGGGGTATATTTGAGGAAGGTACTATTGTAGGGGTTGTGGTCGTAAGAAGTAGAAGGTTGGGGCTCTATTACTGGCGCAATCCTGGCGCGCTTTATACCTGACGTGGTGGGCTCTTCATCATTCCTCCGCTTTGAACTGGCGCGTGCTACAGGTATCGCTGGTGAGGATTCGTCAGCGGGGATGGATTCTGTGATCACAACTACACTGTCGTCGGGGTCATCTGTAATATCGATGATGGATTGCTGTACCTCATCGTCATTCAGGGTTCTGTGGAAGAAGAGAAAAGCAAGACTGTAGAATATAAGGGTCATCACTTAAATATTTATTATATTTTGAAAATGACCCACTTAGGAGTGTGACGTGTTAGAAATGGATTCTGTAGAAAAATTCAGGTTCACGAGCCCATTCATATGTATTATATCTGGACCTAAAGGATGTGGTAAAACTGTTTTTATGCTTAAAATCATTAAAGAAAAGGGAGAGATGTTCTCAAAATTTGTGCATAAAGTTATATGGTGCTATTCGACGTATCAGTCAGTGTTCCACAAAGGTGTATATGACGTTAATTCGTTAAAGGGAAATGAACATACAATCATTGTAATTGACGATCTCATGTTGGAGATGGATAAAACATATGCCGAGACATTTACAGTATCCTCCCACCATCTTAACATAAGCGTGTTCTTCATCAATCAGAATCTATTTTTCAAAAATAGATACATGCGTGATGTCGTTAAATACACAATATCTAGTATTATTCGCGCAACGTAGAGATGTATCACAAATTGGGGTATTAGCCAATCAAATGTTCTCAAATCAGCGTAAGGAGTTTTTGGAAGTTTATAAAGAAGCTACAAGCCCGTTACGGATATTTGCTTTGCGACCTTCATCCGCGAAACACGTTTAGGGTGCTTCTAAGAACGAATATATTTCCAAACGAGCCTGAAACGGTGTATATTCCAGAATGACAAAGAGGCTAAAGAAACACCATGAATTAATAAAAATCTATCATCGACTGCCTCGGGCAATGCAGCAGATGTTTGCTAAAAATATCGACTCCGACTTTTTAAAATGCATCTGTGAAATTGCAATGTATCAATGAAACCACCTCAGAAGGCTCGCCTACGCCGTTACAAGAACATAATACGTGCATTCGCTCGTAAAAGTCAAACTGTAGGGAAGAAAAAACGAATTATTGTACAAAGAGGGGGGCATTCCTCCCCATCTTATTTTCAGTTTTGGGTCCTTTACTGACTAGATTAATATAATGAAGAAAGTGGTAGTGATTCCACACGAGGTGTATGCTTCACTGCAAAGTTCAAAGAATCCAGACACGGATCTATATTCCCGTAAAAGCAGGCTTAAAAGAATGGACAGCGCATTGTTAACCCGATTAAACAGTGAAAAAACATCTGATGAGAAAATAATCTTATACCAAGAAGCTCTGCAGAAATTTCTTCACGAGTACGAAAATTATAAGAACCCGACAGATTCCCGTGGTTATTAGGCACAGCACGGGGAACGATGGACATGGTGACATAGGACCTGTGTCCGACGATAGAGCTGACTAACCAAAGATTAATGGGTCGACCACACAACATATCGAGCATGTATTAAAAAGCACCTTCCCACGTACATTGAGGAATAAAGGTTTTAGTCTTTATAATCTATTGAATGACGACCCCGCCATACAATGGACCGATACAGGTGAGATCATTGTGGAAGGAGCAAAGGTACAGGGATCGAATATCGTAGACATCGTCCATGATCTGGTGAGAAAGTGGGATAGGCCCTCACCATCAGGATGGAAGCATATTAAAGCAAGACTACAACAAATAAATGTCCCCAAAACAATGATAGGAAATCTGAACAGGTTAAAAGACTTGGAACATGCGTCGCACGTGACACAATTGAAGACGCCATCACCCCCGGCGGTAACACCTCTGAAGAGGAGAAAGAAGAGGTTAAACAACGGTCAACCCTACCCACGTGCCTCTAAAATACGCAAATGGCTAACATATTAAGAAGACGTTATTATGACATTTCTAACCCAGCCTCCTACGGAGGCGTAGATAGACTGTACAGAAGTGTTTACGGAGTAGGAAAAAAAGATGTTGAGAGATTTTTGCGGGAGCAGGACGCTTATACACTTCATAAGCCTGTGAGAAAAAGGTTTAAAACAACCAAGACAACAGCTGCTTCGATTGACCCTATTTGGCAAGCAGATTTAACAGACATGCAAAGATATTTTGTGTAAACGATGGTTACCGCTACATTCTATTCATAATAGATATATTCTCTAGATATCTGTGGCTAATTCCTCTGAAAAATAAATCACCTGAAACAGTTGCTGAAGCCACCAAAACGCTGATGTTGAAAGAAAACATGGTTCCTGGCTATTTTTGTACGGATATGGGGAAGGAATTTACAGGCCGTGCTTTTCAAAACATGTTGACAGAGTTTAATATCAGCTATTACACTACCAATTCTATACATAAGGCTTCTTTAGCTGAAAGAGTTCAACGTACCATAAACGCATGCACCGCTATTTTACACATAAAAACACACAGATTTCTAGACATTCTGGAATCATTGGCCTCATCCTACAACCGCTCACACCATCGCACGATTGGGACAACACCTAACGAAGTTTTAGAAAGAGGTACGCGCCCAGAGGTGAGAAGAGATGGAACACCACCACCACCACACTCTGCGCGTTTCAAAATCAATGATTATGTAAGGCTGTCGCGTTCGGGAAATAAATTCGCGAAGGGATTTGAGCAAGGATGGACACGTGAGATTTTTAAAGTTAGGGCTATGAGACCTAAAGGTGAGATAATGATGTATTACGTTGAAGATTTGAATGGGGAAGAAATCGCAGGAGGCTTTTACCGCGAGGAGTTGCAGAAAGTGGCATTTAATTTAGGAAAAAATGTGTTTAAAATTGAGAAAATTTTAGGAAGCAAAGGTTCAGGAAAGAGAAAAATGTACCTGGTGAAATGGCTAGGGTACCCAGAAAGCTTCAACACCTATATAAAAGCTGATGCAATAATGAAGCTTAAATAGTATGCAACATGGCTCCTAACCATTTCTACGTCACACTCCCGTCCTCCTTGTACACCCTAACAACACACTAGCCAACTTTGTAACAGAACTCCATGGACCCATTGAATTGGGTCGTGATTCGTATGAGGTGGGGATATGTGAAATTCAGCTGGACACCCTCTTTTTAAATATTGATTATAAAGATACCGTTTTTACGATTCTTAGAGACTTGATGAGTGTGAAAAAGCCGGGGTAACTCGGGATGAAACTATACGTACCCCGGACTGAGGTTGCACGGTATTACAGTACAGTAGTAACACTAGGTCCGGGCCGTTATGGTTCGGCTGAGGATGTTGTGAGAGACTTAAACGTAAGTTTAAAAATCAAATCTTACGACTGATTTAGTATACGAAATCGTAAACAAAGAAACCCTGCACATACTCTAATCCTAAAATCAAAGGCTAACAGAAATATTAAAGACCAAAGAGTGTTCAAAATTATGACCGAGGGGCGATATCGATCAGCCTTCCAAAGAGACACATTTCACGAGGTACAACATGACTTGTCCAGCCTAATGTATCATGAAATTGGAGAAATTGGTTGCTGGCTATACACCCCAGACATGTGCTATATTTACAGCAATATAGTGGAGCACCAGTTTGTTGGGGATACCCAGGCACGCCTGCTGCGCATTGCTCACATTCCCAACCATAGAGGAAGGAGTTTGAGTATTACATATGACAGACCCCATTATGTGAATGTCGCAACTAATCTAATAACCAATATCTCAATATATATAAGAACGATTGAGGGAAAAATTTCCCATTCGGTGATGGGAGCTTAACAGTGAAGCTGCACTTTCGACGCACTGAGTTATAATGGACAGAAAGCCTTTCACAGTCTATCGAGGGTGAGATACCAGCGTGGTAGTGGACTTGGATCCATTTTTTCAACCATACTACGTACGGCTGTTCCTTTGCTGAAGAGGGGTGCCAGATACCTCGGAAGGAAAGCGCTACAATCAGGTCTTAACACTGCAGAAGACATATTGGCTGGGGCTAAACCTAAAGAAGCTCTAAAAAAACACTTAAAGCGTACACGGGACGAAATCGTCAAAGATGCAAAGAGAAAAATGCGTGGTGGTGGGAAGAAGAGGACTGTCCGGAAGAAGGGATTACCACACGTGGCATTAAACGTAAAAGGATATCAAAAAAGAAGTGTTCTAAGCGAATGAAACCTATGGTTGACCATTTTTTTACTGATATAAGCTAAGGACATTGATCTCATGAATCATAGTTTGTTTACTACTTGTCGAGAGAGGAGGCACTATTTCTAACTCGTCATGGCACGCTTCATCCATCCAGTTCACAATGTTGTAAATCGGAGCTGTCCCTCTTTGACATGCCCCAACTCAAGTTTCTATTGAACACAGTGACTTTATTACAATTAACCCTTTAAACACAATTAGTTCCCCGAGTGCCCCTATAGAATTCGTGATACCCAGCTCAGGCCCTTACTTTTTTGACCAAGCTGTGTGCACATGTACGCTAAACTACGTATAGCCCATTCTGATGGAACGGACTGCGATGACAAATATGCTGTATACCCTGAAACAAACTTTCTGCACTCCATATTCAACCAGTGTGACGTATATTTAAATCAGGTCAACATATCGGCAGGCACGGGGTACTATCACCTACGAGCCTATCTGGAAAATGTCCTCAACTTTTCCAAAGAAGCGAAGGATACCTTTTTAAGTGCCGAGGGATATTATCAAGCTAAAGACGAAAGTAGTATAAAGGACAAATTTAAAAATTCTAAAAAGAAGATATACGAGTGTTTTGGACGCCTGCATACAGATTTCACATTCCAGGAGAAGTTGCTTGTGAATGGGGTGGATATGAAAATAAAGCTCACCCGCACGAATCCTGAGATCTGTTTAAATCTGGATGCTGATCAAGAAGAGGGAGCAAAACCCGTTGTGGTTCACATTATGGAGACATACCTCCGCGTACGGCGAGTGAAATTAAGTTCACCAAAACAAATAGAAATTGAGAAAAATTTACTACACGCCACAGTAAAATACCCAATTAACAGAGTACAAATCAAACTATACACGGTGCCAGCAGGGTTGGCATCGAAACAGATAGAAAACATCCCTGGGAAATCTACCTAAAAGGATATTAATTGGAATGCAGAACACATTCGGTGAATGGAAAATATAAAAAGAATGCCTTTAAATTCGAGAATTTCGGCCTTAAAAATATAACTCTATATTTTAATGGCGTTGCGTTGGGAGGAACATTGGATACGGACTATTCATCAGACGCTGTGTTACCGCTTTGCGCGAGAGCATATAGTAATCTGGCCCATATTGCAGGTGATTGTGATAAGCTCGGGATTGGGGTAACGCAGAAAGAATTCATTGATCAATTTAACCTTTATCCGTTTGACATCACACCTGACTTATCTGCTATTGTAAATACACACTTAAGTCCACAACAGAGTGGAAACATCTCATTTAGATTGGAATTCGCCAAGCCTATAGACGCGCCTACAAGTGTACTAGTTTACCTCGAGTCACAAGCCCTAATAGAAGTAGACAGATTTAGGAGTATTGTCACTGACTTTTAGAAAATGGATGCGAATATACTTCAGAGAGTAATGAATAGTGAACGAATCACACGTTCCAAACTTATCGGTGTGTTTGCGAAGAATGAATTATTGAAACTGCCATCTACGAGAAATTGCAGTAGCTTTATTTTGAACACAGATGTTATTGGTAGTGAAGGGATTCATTGGTTTGCAATCTATTTTAAAAATAGGGACAGCATGTACTATTTTGATTCACTCGGGACTCAACCCTGGAGTGACCGTGTTATTGTAAAACTCCTCGATCAGTTGCATATCCCCGAAGTTGTATGGAATCTCTTCCGGCTACAAGGATATTTTAGTAATACGTGTGGGCTGTCTTGCCTTTCATTTCTCATGTATATATCACGTCGTAAAGACTTTATAAATTTTTAAAAATTATTCGACCCGTGTCACACTCAACGAAACGACGAAATGGTATGCAGATAGATAAAAAGCCGTTCTCCGATTATGCGTACTCGTTGTATAGTATGATGTTTTGTTCGTGTATATATATACACACACACACACACACACATATATATATATATATATATATATATATATATATATATATATATATATATCACCATATATATATAATATATATATAATATATATATAGCACCATATTTGTAACCAATAATGTTAGTTTGTATATTCTGTAGTTTAAGATGGTTATTGTACTAAAAACATAATTTCTTTCATTTAATAAATTGATGAAGATACATTGTGTCTTCTTCCCCCCAAAAAGATCGAAACATAAAAAAATACTTGCATTATTTCGTTAATGATGTGACAATCGTTGGGCTGACTGCTCGGTAAACCTTCTACCTCCGTATTCAGGTCCATGACATGGGTTTCTTCAAAAGGAAAAGATTGTGTAACACGTGTCAAATCCTCATCGGACCTTAAAGGAGAAAGAATAATTCATTAGTTCATACTGAATCTTTTTTAATAAAAAACCCAAAACATATGCAGAGTATACATATAGTAAGAGTATTACAATGTGAAGATATCTGAACCGCTCAGAGAAGTTCCTTTAAGAGATGATTCCGAATAAAATTTATTACGGAATTTATAAAATTATTTAAACATGCAAAAGATTGCTATAAAAAAAAATTCTATGAATCAAAACAGGATTTTAGCATAATATTAATTGCAAACTAATCTATAATTGCGGATACCTAAATGAAGCATTTATATATATATAACGGGTGGGTCTTTTAACTCTGACGGTTTTAATATCCTTATAACTTTTTTGTTTTTTAACCAAATCAAATAAAATTTATACACAACATATGTACATACATAAAGTTTTTTTCATTGCGCTGCTTTTATCTATCTGCAGAATTGACGAAGTGGCGAAGAAAAACCTTTTGACGTATACGAAAACAAATGCTTTATAACGAAATGTCGTATAAAATAAGCCAAAGTTATTGCGTAATTGCTAGTCTTCCAATATGCCATGGTCCCCACGCTCTCCCGATCTCACCCCTTCCGACTTTTTTTATGGGGGTTTATTAAGTCGAAAGTCTACGCGACAAGACCAACCGACATTCATGAACTGAAACAGAGAATTCAAGCAGCTTTTGGTGAAATTATGGTCGAAATGCGACAAAAGATGGCTTTGGAATACAGAGCAAGGCTGCCTATACTGATCGAAAATGGTGGAAATCACATTGAAATTTATAACTAATCTTGTAAGTTTATAAAGGTAATTAAATTTATATCCAAAAAAACTTTATGTATGTACCTATGTTGTTTATGAATTTTATTTTATTTGGTTAAAAAACAAAAAGTTATAAGGATATTAAAACCGTCAGAGTTAAAAGGCCAACCCTCTATATATATGATGAAATAATCCAGAACAGTGCTCTTTCTCCTAATGACAGGCACATTAAATAAATAACAAGTTTGCGAGTAATTGGCTACAAAAAATAAAATTACAGGCACTTACATTTCTACGGCAGTCCCTTGCGTCGAATCGTAAGGAGCGTCATTGCAAATATCATCAACGGTTTGCGTTGGAAATAATCCATCCCGGCCAGCCGCGTTAAAAAGATTAATTGTAGACAACGATACAATGTCACCATCTTGATATAATTCTGGTAAACTGTAAAGTTCTTGATTCATGGCGGAGGGAATGTTTATTCACTGGTGAAAATAACTACTGTGATTCCCAGCTGAAAATATTTCCTTTTATATGCATGATCCCCAAGCACCACCCCAAAAGACTAATAGGCGGTTCGTAAGTTTAATGATTGGTTGTCAATGTAACTGGGCGGGGCTATGATAAATTTGTGTACCAATCGTAACACCTATATTACGGGCCCACGCTTTGGACGTCCTGATTGGTCGACTAATGGTGTCTTAACTTCTCTCCGTAGATTTAATGCTCACATCGTGTATTGCCACTTGCAATCTCTACCTTGACAATAATTGCATTTGCGCCCATACTTTTCTGTTTTCCCATTTTAGAACCCACCCCTTTATGCAATATTCCTCGACCCTTTGCAACATTGATCAACATTTGCCATCTCTATCACGACAATATTTTACATTATTATTATTATTATTTGCGGTCATACTATTTGATCCTCAATTTTTCCCATTTTGGATAGGGAGATGGACAACTTGAGCTGTGGCAAGTCGTTATAGGAATAGCTTCATCAGAGCCGCTCAGCTCAATACCACAGGAAACAGAATTAGCTCCGCTACTCTTCATAATCCTGACATAGATCATTACCAGAGACAGCACAGTAACATCCGATGACACAAAGATCATTAGAAAATAAGAAATCTAGATCTCTACAAGCAGAATGTTTTTGTGCATTATTATTATTTGCAGTCATACTATTCTCAGCTTTCCCAAGATTCCTGACTTGTGGATTTGGTTATATATATATATATATATATATGTGTGTGTGTGTGTGTGTGTGTGTGTGTGTGTGTGTGTGTTAATTGCCACTTGCAGTCTCTACCACGATGGTTTCAAATATTTGCAAAATATATGTTTGCGGTCATACTTTGATTAATGTATTCGGCTTGACTTTTTACCTGTCAATTCTCGCGTAGGAGTGTGATTAAATTGTGTTTAGCTCATGAAAATGAAGGTTTGCTTGGGTTGGTAGATAAATGGGCGCCCTAGGTATCCCAGTGGTTAAGACGCTGGGGTGCTGGTTGAGAGATCGAGTCCGACCGATGACACTGTAATTTCACCCAGCTAGTGCTGGAGCGTAGTTCGGGTTCAACGTTAAAATGTAGGTCTAAGGCGGGTGACAAGCTTGAGCTTTGTCAAAATGAACAATTCGGGGAGAAGGAAAACCGATTTAGCTTATTATTACTAATGTAATTTATACCACGGTTAGGTTCCAGTTACAAAGAGAATCTATGGTCTGAATTTATTGCATATATTCCTCGTATGTATATATTTTTTCTTCTCTCTCTAAAAGGTCTTTTGAAAATCTGTGTATTAAATATATTCTCCATTATCGTCAAGAGAATCTATGTTCTGAATCATAGGTTAGGTTAGGTTCAGGTGCCAGCATGCTGGAGCGAACCAGAGGCTCACAGCCAAAATCTGCACAAGGAATCAATTATGTTTTACAGTTTAATAAAATGAATTGTTGAGTCTCTTTTTTTTTTCAAATTTTCCCTTTACGATCTTATCGAGAGGATTTTATAATAAAGAAGTTATAAATATTTTTGTTTTTCTTTTCATTCCTTTATTTATAGTTTTAAAAAAATTTTGTCTTTCGAATTATAGGTAAAAATGAATATTATTTTTATAGAATATTTAAAAAATTTTATTATCAAATTTAATATACAGTTTAGTATATCTATTGTATATTTTTAAACCTGTTTTCATATGGGAAATTTAATATAAATGTGTATATATAAATTTCTCAATTTAGTATACTGTAAAGAATGAATTAATATTAAGATGAACGAAAAAAAATGTACGAAATTGAGAAGACACATCTTGTATATATATATATATATATATATATATATATGTGTGTGTGTATACACACATATATACACACATATATATATATATATATATGTGTGTATATATGTATGTACAGAGGAACGGCAAAAGTAAATAGATATTTTAGGTTTGGCTTTAGAGTAAATCACTGTACTGACATGTGCTTTTATATGCTAAAGGCAGCCGTTCTAAAGTACAAGATGTCAAGTAGCATTGTTTCTGAACCACCTTAGACCTACAGTTTAGTCGAGAAATCCATAACATATCACGGAATCCATCACTAAATTTTTATTTTATTTTATTCATGTTGCAAATAGTAAGAAAAATGCAAGGTGATGGATGCTTGCTTGTATACTTCCATATGGGGAGTTGGCTAAAATTTGGGAAACAACAAAGAACGGGAAGTTTGTTAAAATTTATTGTTTAATATAAAAGTATATATGAACTTCTCATTTAATTTTTTTTATCAATTACTTTAATTTCTCTGAAATTTAATTATAATAAATATTAAGATGAACGATTTCTTTTTGCTAAGCCAATTGTCTAGTGTATTTCTTTTATTGTTAATATTGGTTATCGTTTAAATAATTAGTTCTCTTGCTCAACAAAATTAAGGAGAAAGTCAATCTTGCCTTTAATAAATAAGTAGTTAAATTAAATGGCGGTATCTGGTAACCCCTCCATATATAAATAAAAACATTATTTGGCAACTCAACCTAATAAGGTATACCTGAACAATTAAAAACAATATTTGGCAACTCATGTAAATAAAATTAAAATAAATGGTGGTATCTAGCAACCCCCTCCATATATAAATAAGTGGCATCTGGCAACTCACGACCCTCTATATAACAGTTGCTTGGCCCCTGGATGTTCATAATGCGTCTGGCTCCAGCCAGGCGAACACCTCCTTCCTTCTTAGGTTAAGGCTTAGGTTAGGTTTCCCTTTGGGGAGTGAGGACATCCCAACTTCTCCCCCAAAGACCTCCTCCTTCTCCTTTCTCTTCCTCTCTTAGGTTAAGGCTACCCCTTTGGGGGGAGGTCATCCTCTCTTCTCCCCCGAAGCTCCCTCCCCTCTCCCCCTTGGCAGCATTGAGTTGTTGCATAACCCTACCCCCCTTTGCAGCATTGATGGTGCATACTCATTGCAACATTGATGTTGCATAACCCTCTCCCATCATTGCATACCCCCTGCATTTGTTGCATAACAACTTTGCAACATTGATAAATAATACATTGCAACATTGCAGCATTCCTGCACTTTCCTATTTTGCGCCCATGCTACTCGTCTGCATTCGTGTATCAATAATAATGGTGGACACACTGAACACGTTCTGTGAATAAAAGCAGTTTTTATTGCCGTTTTTATCATTTTGCCCTATGGTTCCAGACTTATGGGACACCCTCTCTCTCTCTCTCTCTCTCTCTCTCTCTCTCTCTCTCTCTCTCTCTATATATATATATATATATATATATATATATATATATATACTGTATAATCGTAGAGAACGGGCTGCTCCTAAGAAACCAACATTTCAGGATAAAAAGATGATCAACGCCCATGTCAACTTTAGGAAGATTTATTATCCATACGTTTCGAAATTTAAACCTCCATCATCAGTTGCTAAAAACAATAAAATAAAATAAAATAAAACTGGTGAAAGACTAGTCGGATTGGTACATGATGGAATTAATAATTTAAAAAAAATTATAACACTATACAGTAAGAGTAAAATTACAGTGCGAACTACAATCTTAAATACAATTAAGTTAGACATTCAGATGTAAAATTAAAATAGAGCTAAAACAAATTACAAGATATATAAAATATATTAACTACTATGCAGATTTGTAATCATTTAGGTTAGGTTTTTGTCAATATATGTATATACTGTATACGTATATACGTATATACTGTATACGAGGGTGGGCTGAAAAGTAATGCCTCTCTACTCAAATAAATTTTAAACGGGTTGAAGAATTTTATCGAAACAAAAGCAATATGTTCCTCAGAGTTTATTTTTCAAAATGATACATTTACTTTTCTATAAATTACCCTCTACCTCGATACATTTACGCCAACGGTAAATGAGTTTTTGAAATCCATCCGGGTAAAACTTGGAGCTTTATCTACGAAACCAAAATTTCACAGCGGCCTTAACTTCTTCGTCAGACTCGTCGCGATTTCCACGGAGATGTTATTTAAGTTTAGGAAAGAGGTGAAAATTGCAGCGTAAAGTCTTCGAGAACAACGCCATTGATATCCCAAAAAACAGTCATCATCACTTTTTCAGCCGATTTTTAAACTTTGAATTTTGGGTTGCGGTGAATTTTTGTGCCGATATTCCATGGATTGCTGTTTATTTCAGGATCATAATGGTAAATCCACGTCTCGTCTCCTGTCACAGTGCTGTGCAGAAATTCATCTTCATTTTCAAAGCGCTGCAGATTTTCTTGGCAAATGCGCTGTCTTTCAGTTTTCATCTCGGCAGTGAGTATGCGAGGCAGCCATCTGGCGCAGACCTTTCGGTAACCGAGAATACTAATAATGTGTCCTGTCCCACTCGCTCTTTGGAGATATCGAGCATTGCAACAGTTTCATTTTGTTTAATGCGACGATTTCCAAGAATCAGTTCGCCAACGTACTTCCGATGAGAATCGTCGTTTACCGTTACAGGCCTTCAACTTCGCGGTTTGTCTCGCAAATTTTCTTGCCCTGCTTCTCCTTCTTTACACTGCCTCGCCCAACGTTGAACGGTACTTACATCAACACACTGTTTGCCGTACACACCTTGCATTCGCCGATGAATGTCTATGGGAGCAACACTTTCCGCGGTCAAAAATTCAGTTACGGCACGTTGCTTGAAGTGAACGTCTTTACTCCTTTCCATTGAAATCGATACTGAACCAACGTGTAGAATGAGTATAGGCTATATTAGGCTATAACACAAAACCGGTTTTATCTGGCTACCTCTACACAATCCACAATTATTCAAGGGGGAAATTACTTTTTAGCCCACCCTCGTATATATATATATATGCAGGAAGGTGGGGTCTAGGGCAAATTCCCACAAAAACGCCTACCCCCCCCACTCCAATAGAGGAAGAAGATAACAAAAATCAAGGTTCAAGATTTGCCAGATGCCTGAACACTGCGTTTGAAAGATTGGAGGTCATAGACAGGGGGGAAAGGTGGATTGAGGAAGATTGTTCGGGAGTTGACCGGTTAAGTAGAAGAAAGATTGAAAATATAGATTAACCCTTGCGTTAGACAGTTGGACAGAAAAGGAATGAGAAAGTGTAGAAAGTCTGGTACTGCGTGATCTCCTTAAAGGAGGAGGCATGTAATTACAGAGTTCAGAAGAGCAGTGTTCGTTATAGTAGCGATAGTAAAGAGAGAGTGAGGCAACATTGTGGTGAAGAGAGAGAGCGTGAAGACAATCAGTAAGAGGCGGGGAATTGATGAGACGAAAAGCCTTTGATTCCACCCGGTCAAGTACGGCTGTGTAGGTTGAGCCACCCCACACATGAGAAGCGTACTCCATACAGGGTGGACAAGACCCCTGTACAGAGACAGTAACTGAGTGATCCAGGAAAGATCTAGGAAAGATCACGAGAAAAGGAAACGTCAAGAATGTTAAGAGAAGATGAAGGATTGAGTTGTGTATTGTTGAAGGTAAGGGATAGTCGTGTGGAAGATTGTGACGAGTAGACAGATGGAGGAACTGAGTTTTTGAGTCATTGAAAGCCACAAGGTTTCCTCTGTTCCAATCAGATATAGTAGAAAGATCAGAGGTCAGATTCATCATAGCCGTCCTAGGCGAAGCATGGAATGACTGTTGAGAAGGACGCTTTGTGAAACAGGTGGAGAAGTGAAGAGTGGAATCATCGGTATAGCAGTGGATAGGAGAGGAAGTGCGACTTAACAGATCATTGATAAATAAAAGGAAAAGGTGGGGTGACACGACAAAACCCTGAAGAACACCAGTATTAATACTTTAGGAGAAGAACAGTGGCCATCTACAACCGCAGGTATAGATCATCAAGAAAGGAAATCAGAGATCAGAGATGAAGGCACAAATAGAAGGATAGAAATCGAAAGAGGACAGTTTGGAAATTAATGATTTTTGCCAGACTCGATCAAAAGCTTTTGATATGTCTGGCGCAACAGCAAAAGTTTCACCGAAATCCCAAAAGGAGGATGACCAAGAGTCCGATAGATATGCAAGATGCTCGCCAGTAGAGCGTCCCTTGCAGAACCTATACTGACGATCCGAAATAAGATTGTGAGAAGAGAAGTGTTTATGAATCTTCCTATTGAAGGATAGATTAAAAACCTTTAGGAAAGGCAAGTAATCAAAGCAATTGGACGATAGTTGGAGGGTTGAGATCAGTCACCTTTCTTTGGGACAGGCTGAATGAAAGAGAACTTCCAGCAGGAAGGAAAAGTACCAGATGAAAAGCAAAGACGAAAGAATTTGCTTAGGCAGGGTGTCAGCACAGAAGCACAGTTCTTAAGAACAAAAGAAGGAACACCATGAGCACTGTACGCCTTCCTAAAGTTAAGCCCAGACACTGCAGGAAAAACATATTTGGAAGAGATTCTAATTTCAGACATAATTAAATCAAACGGAGGAGTAGATGGAGAAAAGCACCGGTATTGTTACGTCCAGGGTTGGGTTGGAGGCGGAAGTTTAAGCGAAGAATTCAGCTTTATCGGGAGAAGAGACGGCAACTGAGCCGACGGAATGAAAAAGAGAAAGGAACGAAGAAGTAAAGTTGCTGGAAAGGTTCTTAGCTAATGCCAGAAAGAGCGAGAAGAATTAGAATTGGATAGGTTTTCATATTTTTGTCTGATAAAGAAATTTTTGACGAGTCGAAGAACAGATTTTGCACGATTCTGGCCAGAAATATAAGCTGAGTAAGAGTCAGGATTGGACGGTGACGGTATCTTCTGAAAGATTACGGATAGCATTAGAACAAGTAAAGTTAAACCAAGGTTTTTTTTGCATCAGTGGTTGGAATAGAATATGGAATGTACAATTCCATGCCCGAGAGGTATGTGATGCGCTCAGCACACTCGGAAGGGCCCCGGCCAGGGAAGCAGTAATCATTCCATGGTAAATCAGAGAAGTACTGCCTAAAGGCCTCCCAATCAGCGGCGCCAAAGTGCGAAAGTTCCAAAGGTGCCTCTTCTTGGGAGGATCGAAAGTCTGAATTGGAGCGATATGACAGAAAACAAATATACTGTAAGAGTGTAGTCGGAGGAGCCCAACGGAGAAAAATATTTGACAGAGTAAGAAGAAGGAGTGGTGAGAAATAAGTTCAGAATGTTGGACGTATGTCCAAGGCGATCGGGAATACGAGTAGGATGCTGTACAATCTGCTCTCGGTCGTTCGGGATAGAGAAGTTGTAAGATCGTTCACCATAGATGTCAGTGAAATGGGGAAGAAAGCCAAATGTGGTGGTGAACTTTGAAATCTCCTAAAATGGAGATTTCAGGAAAAGGAGAGTGAGATAAAATGTATTCCACTTTGGCAGTGAGGTAGTCAAAGAGTTGTTTTGGATATCAGTAGAATTAGAAGAAAGGTAGACAGGGCAAATGTATTTAGTTAGAGACTGGCATGTAAGCCGTAGCCAGAGGGTGTAGAATTCGGAGGATCCAAGTTAGGGAATACGAGAACAAGTTAGGTCGCTGCATACATATACGCAACATCCACCTTTGGAGTGAAATTGAGTATGGAGAAAGTAGGAGGGTCCCGAAAAGTGGTTGCTGTCAGTCGTCCCAGACACCTGAATTTCTGTGAGGTTTAGAGGAGGAGAGGCCACGAATGTTGCATAAGTTTATGAAAAGTGAATCAGGTAGAAGTCCAGAACATCGTGAATGGTTAGTAACAAAACCAGTCCTGCCGCCTGGGTCTGCGTTACCGGTATCGGCAGCGGGGGAGCCGGAAGTGAGAACATACTGTATATGGTCCCCTCCCAAAGGAACTCCGAGGCTCTTGAGGTATATATATATATATATATATATATATATATATATATGAGGGCTTCAGCATTCTTAAGTCTGTTTCATTATGCGCTTTAGTTAAAACTGAGAAACTGTTATTGAATGGGTGGTTGTTGCTTTCGCGATATTCACGGAGTGAGAATTTAGCTGATCTGCCTAATGGTAAAGAGCTATGACTACTAACGCCACGATGCTCATCGACTGGGGCCTTAAGTCGGCGCACGAAGCTGCAAACATATGTGGCGTTACAACCACAATTAAAACTGTAAACTAGGTTGGAGAGAAGAGTATCAGGCAACCTTTCCTTAAGTTTAAAAAAGGAGCTTATACTAAAATTGTTGGTAAATATAAATTTAATGTCAATTTGTAAATAAAACTGAGAAAGTAAGCGTTTATGGTCTTTTTCTGTCCTCAGGCTGGTGTAGCCTAGTAGTATGACCGCAAAATGGACGAGTGCATATGTAATTGCAATGTTGTTCATATGAATGCCAGTGCCAACCTCATTCCCCCTCTTGTTGCAAGGCCCCCTCCCCAGTGCCAACCCCAGGGTGTCAAAAAAAAGCGGGGGAAGGGAACTCCCCCAGCAAGTTGGGGGAATCCACCTAACATCTTTGGGGGAGAAGTTGGGACGGCCTCACCTCCCCAAAAGGGTATACCTAACCTAAGAGAGAGACAGGAGGAGAGAGAGGAAGAGACCATCCAGCTTCTGCGAGAGGCAGAAGCTTAATGAGAGCTGAAGGTAGCAACACTTGACTTAGAACTCGAAATTCGCCAGTTGGCTTAATCCGCCAGTTGAATTAGAAGACCTAGAAGGCAGATGTATGTGTATATATTAATTAACTTTTCAGCTGCCAGATTAGGCTATTCAGATATTCTTGACAGTTGGCTTAGAAATCCGTCAATCGGTTTAGAAGGCGTAAATGGCAGATGTATATACACAGGGCTATTCAAAATGATTCACCTGATTTCAAATGAGAATAATTTTTAATGTTACAAATACAGAGTGATTTGTGATACATCAACCAAAAGAAAAACTGTCCAAATTTTGTCTCTCACTTCATAAATGCTCTATGTGACTTCCCCTAGTTACACGAGCAACGTCGACACGATAGTCGAATTCCTCCAATACTCGCTCCAGCATGTCCGTTGTCACTGACTCTACGGCAGTAACAATGCGAGTTCGGAGCTCATCCAAAGATGTTGGCAACGGTGGCACGTACACAGTATCCTTAACGTACATGTTCTGTTCTGTAACGTCGGCGAAACTCACGCTGCACTGTGACTACCGATTTACAGCTCGAAAACTGCAACACACAAAACGCCTTCTGCTGTGCGGACGCCATTTTCACATGACTGTTTGTTGCTAGGCTAGGCCACGGCGTGAATTTGGAGCCCTCTCGCGGTGATCTTGTAAAACTCGGAGATTTCCTCTTTCATGTGGTGTATGCCCAGTTGATGCACGGTTGATTGGTACGGAAGTATTCTCAGTTGAAATCGGATGAATTATTTTGAATAGCCTTGTATATATACTGTATATATATATATATATATATGTATATATATATATATATATATGTGTGTGTGTGTGTATATATATATAACCTTACCATACAACCTTACAAAGGTTTCGCGCGATGATTTCTCATTTTGTGAAGGTCAAGCTTGTCGCCCCTCCTCTCGAGTTGGCCTGGTGAAGTAGTGAGTTGGATTCTTGCGCTCTCCACCTCACATAGCCAGGTACGCCGGGCTCATCGGGGATTGTTCTGAGCCAGGCGTCTAATCTTCTTTTGAAGATTTCCACTGCAACTCCCTTCGTGTTTCTTAGGTCTTTGGGCAACTGATTAAACAGTTTTGGTCCTCTCACTACAAAACTATTTTCTTTCAGGGTTAAGGATGTACCCTGTCTTGCCTTCAATTTGGGAATACGACACAGTCTGCCGCTTCTACTTTTCACCGTTGTTTGGGGAGTTATAGGATTCAGAGTAAGATTAGGGACTAGTTTCTCCATTATTTTGCAAGTGTAAATAATGGTGTATCTCTCTCTTCTCCTTTCCAGTGAATATAGGTCTAGTTCTCGTAACCTTTCCCAGTAATTTAGTTCTTTGCACCCATTGATCTTGGCTGTGAAGCTTCTTTGGATCCCTTCCAGCTGTCTAATGTCTTCTTTTTTATATGGGGATGTTAGGACAGAGCAGTATTCCAATTTGGATATTATCAGGGTTTTCAGTAGAGGAATCATTACATTCCTATCCCTTCGTTTAGAGGTTCTCAATATCTGACCCGTTATTCTCTTTGCTCTGTTTACTGCTATCTTATTTTGTGTTTCAAATTTCGCATCATCTGTCATTACAACCCCTAAATCTTTTGCTCTGGAATTTCTCTGAATTTCCTGTCCATTTGGGGTATAATGTTCCACGGATTTTAGGTCTTCTGTTTTTCCGTACCGTAATAGCTGAAATTTCTCGGTGTTAAACTTCATATTGTTGTCTTCCGTCCACTTGTAGATTCTGTATATATATATCGTTTGAGCTGCCAGTTTGCGCTATAAATATATTCTTGACAGTTTGCTTAGAATCCCATCAGTCGGCTTAGAAGGCGTAACCAGCCATTTGGTATATATATTTCCCATCACCCTAGTTATTCCTTTACAACAAAAGAAATAGGGAAAGAATGTACTGTTTTAATTCACTGGGGACTCATCCCTGGAGTGACCCTGTTATTGTAAAATTTCTAGAACAGTTGCATGTCCCTGAAATTGTCTGGAATCCCCACCGATTACAAGGATATTTTAATAATACTTGCGGATGTATTGTCGTTCATTTCTCCTGCACATATCACGTGGGGAGGGATTTATAAATTTTTAAAAATTATTCGATTTGTGCGACACTGAGATGAATGATGAATTGGTATGCATACAGATAAAATGCCGTTTTCCGTTTGTGTGCATTCGTTGTATTGTGTAAAGTTTTACGCGTGTATATATAATTGTAACTATATTGTGTAAAATTTCTCCATTAATGTTAGTCTTATTTAATGGACGTCAGTTCTGTAAGCTGAATTGTACTAAAACATGATTTCTACCATTTAATAAATTGATGAAAATACAATGTGTCTTGTTCTTAACCAAAAATAACAAACTTACATTAATTCCTCGATGACCTGGCATTCGTTGGACCGGATGTGAGCCAATACCTCAACCTTCGTATTCAGGTCACTGGGTTGGTTGCGCGGTAAAACCTCCAAATCGCCGATGACTATTTGCTTTTCTTCAAAGCTGTCACGAAAAGTAGCTATAATACGATCGAGTTCCGCATCGGGCCTTTAAGGAGAAATTAACTTGATTAGTTCATACATTTTCTGAATCTTTTTTAATTAAAATCCAATTTTTTCATAAATCGAATTGTATTCAGAAAGCCTAGCTCAGTACTAATGCAAACTAATCTATAATTGAGGATATCTATTTTAATGAAACACAAAATGTGATGAGTAGAAAATGTATTATTACAGCCACACCACGAAATAACCACGAAATAACCACGAAGGAGATACAGAATGGATGATAATTAAAAACTTATTGTTCTTGACAAAAATACACAAAGTGGAACATATATATATATATATATATATATATATATATATATATATGAAGAGGGAGAGCTGCAAGGCGTTACAAGTACACTAATTTACAGCGCCGGAAATACTTTTATCCTAACTGTGCATACTACGCAATGTCTACCATCAGAGGGTCTCGAGCCCAGGACGGTTGGAATTTTTTAAAGTTTTAGTAATTCTAAAACCCTACCTGTAGAACTTTCTATAAATTTATTAAACTAAATATTTGATAAACAAGATTCACTCTCTAAATACTTAATAGAATACATTAATTACAGAAAGCCTAGCACAGTATCCTGTAGTAAACATGCATTTATATGTCAGGACACCGCGATGTGTATATAGGAGGGAAGAGTTACAATAAGATAAAGTGCCGATTAGGGCATCTGGATCAAATAATAAGCAGCAAACAGGTGGCCTAACGGGGTTAAACACGTGAAATGAGTGAATGCTGGGTTTGCAGCATATATATATATATATACATAGAGAGATAGAGAGAGAGAGAGAGAGAGAGAGAGAGAGAGAGAGAGAGAGAGAGAGAGAGAGAGAGAGAGAATTACAATAAGATAAAATGCCGATTAGGGCGACCGGATCAAATAATAAACACAAAGCAACTATCCTAACTGGGCTCAAAAGAAGATTAGCTGGATGTGCTACGCATCATCTGCCAGCACCGGGTAACGAACCCGGGACCGGGTTGTTAACATACTTCCATAAATATATATATATATATATATATATTATATATATATATATATATATATATATATATATATCAGAGCTGGGCACCGCAAACTCAAAATCACTTCCGCAATCGCAAATCCGCAAACTCAAACCTTACCTTCCGCAACCGCAAATCCGCAAACTGCTTGCCATTTTTGGTGCCGCAAACGCAAATCCGCAAACGCAAACCATATTTCCAATTTTTACAGTGCTGGGCACTTCCGCAAACACTTCCGCAAACCGCAAATTCCGCAATCGCAATTTTAACTATAAAAAGTATCCAAAACATTAAAGAGGTATCGTAGAAGAAATAAAAATACTACATATATTGATATATTATATTGAACAAAAACACCACCTGCATGTAAATAGTAAATAAATTAAATAATAAATTTAATCATTTGAATTTCATAAATTTTGAGACTTAGACACGTTAGAGAAGACTGTACTGTAACTGTAGTAACTGTAAAGATTTGCGTTTGCGGTCTTAGTTCCGCAACGCAAATTTACTAATTTGCGATGACTTTGCCGCAAACGCAAATCCGCAAACGAAAAACATACTTCCGCAATTGCGGAATTTGCGGTTTGCGGAAGTGTTTGCGGAAGTGCCCAGCTCTGATATTATATATTATATATATATATATATATATATATATTATATATGGGATGAATTTCACATTAAAACACGTGAAATGAATGAATGCTGCAAACACACAAGGAAAAAGAAAAACGATTCCAAGGCCTTTCGTGTATTCAGAGCTACACCTCGTCAGGGAGGTGTAGCTCTGAATACACGAAAGGCCTTGGAATCGTTTTTCTTTTTCCTTGTGGGTTTGCAGCATATATATATATATGACTCTCAGAGTGCGTGGGTTCGACCCCACACCTGACACCATTTTATTATACTCGGGGATCTTTAAACGAGGGGGATCTCTAAGCATAATAAACGTACTCCTGGATCGTCTGGACTCTCTCAATGTTGAATCCAGACGAGACCACAGAGTGCGCCGACCTTTATCGTTGCTTGCGGAATCCGGGAGCTTTCCTTAGCCTCTTTTTGCCCGTCGAGTGTGGATTAACTGAGAGTCAACTTTAATTGTTAGGCACTTTAATTAAATTCAGGTAAGCGGATTACAAGCAAATGTTTGTATAAGTATTTCTTCGATTCAGGTATATAAAGGTTATCGTTGAATGATTCTTAAGTCTAAAAGTGACAATTAAGGTCACGTTGAAATAAATGAATTAAGTCTGCTGGCGCTTCCTTCAGTCAGATCCTCAATTCCGATATTCCGATATAAAGCGTATTCCCTATTTGGGGTGAAGTGCTCCCCTTCACCCAGGGTTTAAATTACGTTAACTAAAGATATTAGAAGACCTCCTTCTTAGGCTCTCCTTGCCTGTTCTAAGGTCTCAAGCACAACTAATGACATACGGGGTAACTCGCACCCCGTTACCCGCGGTAAAGCAAAACTAATGACATACGGGGTAACTCGCACCCCGTTACCCGCGATAAAGATAATTAAAGACTTCCTTCTGAGGCTCGCACCGGCCCGTCCTAAAGTCTGAAGCACAGCTAATGCATACGAGTAACTCACACCCCGTTACTCACGGAGACCTAGGTAAGACACTCCGAGAAGATAAGTTGAATAAGTTGCCCGCTGCGGTCTATTCGTTAATCTTCCCTGTTGAACTCTACTATAGGATCTGTCCTTCAAAGGCGGGACCCCTCCTTATATACGAAGGAATCCATTCTCACATGCGTCAGAGAGGTGAGTCACCGTGAGACCAAGAGAGTGAGAAGTTCTCAAAGTCAAGGTTCCCATCCTGGATTTCGTAACGGATGCCAGATGTTAATTGGTTTGAAGGCAAACATGGGAACAGCGAGTGTATGATATCGCGAGAGTGCGTTTGAGTGCTTCAGATTAAAATGAATGGCTGCTTTAATATAATTTTTCACATTGCGTGTGTGTGCTTGAGGGTTTAGAAGAAAATGGAGCAGATGCCCGCGCATGTGCTAGTTAATGAGATAAAGATGGGCGACTGCTCATGTATAACGTCAGAAGAGAACGGAGCAGATTGCTGGATAGGAGGCCCCAATCTTCTACGTTTTTTAAATGTGTTTGTGATAATACACTGTATTAGAATTCGAATCTTCAAGGCAGTGTTTAATTCTAGAATTGCACTGAAAATTTACTTTAATCCGTGAATAGTAAGATTTAATATGTTCCAAAAGTTGGTTTAAAATTACATTAAATATAATGAAGTAATGTTGAAGAGAGAAATTAATTAGAATAAATCATATTAAATCCATTTATTGAATTGTAGAAGGTGCAATTAAATGAGTTATACCATAAATTCCATTTTTTATAAATAAGCATAGAAAACGATATTTATTGGGCATGCCCAACTAAAACTTAAAATCTAGTTTTAAAATAAAGTTATGTTAATATTTTTTGTACCAAAGTTTAAGGTACTTCGAAGAGTCTAAGTCTATACCTTTCAAAATATTTTTGCATCATTATTTCTGGATATCTTCAAGAGTAAGTTTAAATATGATCGTGAATGCCAGCTTTAAATTATATTAAAAATAATGTAGCAATGTCGCGGCAGGGCTGCAAGTAAAAGAGGAAAAATGAATAAGTTACCCCTAATTTAAATTCTATTTTGTTTTAAAGATCATATTAATGCTTTTTGTGTTATAGTTTAGGGATAAAAATTGTATATTATGGCGAAAATTTGTTTTTGTATTAAACTTAGTTTATCTCATTCGATTTTTTGTATAAAAGATCGCTCACCAAACGCCAAATTGGCCTCGTGCTGTTCCACCACGAGAAGCTCAATAGAAAAACTATTGGCGTTGCCTTTTTTTGAGAGCTTGTCGGTCTACCCCTTGGCCCTATAAACGTATTTGTTTATGTTTAATAGCTCTGTCTATTGGGTCGTATTTAGAGACCTTGTCGGTCTACCAGGAGCTGGTAAGTAAAGCGGTGGTGGTGGTTGGGGTGCTGTGGTGGTGGTTGTGTAATACTGCTTCATCATCAATCGTCTAAGTTTCGACGCTTGGTTGTAGCCCTCATATCGGTTACGTGGTGTTGATGGGATGAGCTCCTAAAAGTCTATACTTAGACGATTGGTTATAGCCCTCATCTCATCATGTGCTGCTGATGGGATGAGCTCCTAAAAGTCTATACTTAGAAGATTGGTGCTGATGTGTTTTTTTGTGTGGTGGTTGTGCTCGTACCTCCCAGGAATCGAACCCGGGATCATCCAATTGCCGGTCGGATATGTTAACCACTACACCAAGGACCCCGATTAGTCAGTCAGTGGATGATCCCGGGTTCGATTCCTGGGAGGTATCTCATTTTTCATTTGCTCGTTCTCCCTCCTCATCTTGTGCGGAACACTCTTCTACACAAGCGTCGTTCTTTACATTAATTATACTGTGTGTTGTTTGCAGTTAAAATGTATATATGTACGGCATGCGAAGGTGCCCCCTCAGGGCATTTGATTCCGCTCGTATGTAGGAGAATTACGAGTACTGCCTAATCGGGGTCCTTGGTGTAGTGGTTAACATATCCGACCGGCAATTGGATGATCCCGGGTTCGATTCCTGGAAGGTACCTCATTTTTCATTTGCTCGTTCTCCCTCCTCATCTTGTGCGGAACACTCTTTTACACAAGCGTCGTTCTTTACATATATATATATTAGGGCGGAGTGAAACCAGACAAAAGTTTTCTTTCCCTTTAAGCACACTGAAATAATATCTCGCACTGTCCCATTTTTGCCAAAATATGAAATAGGTGTCGTAACTGGGGTTACGGTGGTTTATAACTGATTCTTGGTTATGTTGTGGGGGGAAACAAATAGATATAACCCAAAACTTAAAATATATCTTCCGCAAATAATTTTCAGGTTATTTAATGAATTTCTATTTACTTTCTTTTTTTCTGAATTAATGACAGTCTCGAATTTAATGTTTTGTTGCAAAGAATATAAAGAAACAAGGAAAGAAAAATAACCATTTTTTAAAATTTGTTTTATTAAATACATATAGAGTATAGAAACACACAGCAAATGAGTACACAAATGGTAACTGCAAAGATGGATGTTGCGTGTGTGTACGCAATGACCTAACGTGTTCTCTTATCCCGAACTCGAATCTTCTGAATTCAATACCCTCTGGCTACGGTTTACATGCCAATCCCTAACTAAATACAGCTGCGCTGTTTACCTTTACCCTAATTTGACTGACTATCCAAGATTCTTTGACAACCTCACTTCCAAAGTCGAATACATTCTATCTCGTTCTCCCTTTCCTGAAATCTCCATTTAGATTTCAATGTTCACCACCACCTTGGCTTTCCTCCATTTCACTAACATCCCTGGTGAACTAGTTTACACTTTTCTATCCTAAATGACCTAGAGCAGATTGTACAGCAACCCTACTGTATCCCTGATGCTTGGAGATAGGCCCAACATTCTGGGTATATTCCTTACCTCTCATCCTTCATCTTACTCTGTGAAACTCTTTTCTTCGTTGGGTTCCTCTGACCAGGATTTTATATCTGTTTCCTATCCTATCGCTCCAATTCGGCCTTTGGATCCTCCCAAGAGGATGATTCCACTCTTCATTTCTCACTCGCTCCCGAAGCGTCCCTCACAGCAGTCACTTCATGATTCGCGTAGGATGGCTATGGGACACCTGACCTCTGATCTTTCTGCTATATCTGATTAGGGCAGAGAAAACCTTGTGGCTTTCAGTGCCTCAGAAACTCAGTTCCTCCATTTGTCTACTCGTCACAATCTTCCACACGACTATCCCCTTACCTTCAACAACACACAACTCAATCCTTCCTCTTCTCTTAATATTCTTGACGTTTCCTTTTCTCGTGATTTTTCTGGAAAGATCACATACATTCTCTTCTGAAACAGCTTCTAAGAGGTTAGGTGTGCTGTACCGCCCCCGCCGTTTCTTCAACCCCACTCAGTTGCTGTCTCCGTATAGGGGTTTTGTTCACGTGTATGGAGTACGCTTCTCATGTGTGGGGTAGCTCAACCCACACAGCCGTACTTGACCGGGGAATCAAAGGCTTTTCGTCTCATCAATTCCCCGCCTCTTACTGATCGTTTTCAATCTCTCTCTCTCTCTTCGTCGCAATGTTGCCTCACTCTCTCTTTACTATCGCTATTATAACGGACACTGCTCTTCTGAACTCTCTAACTGTATGCCTCTTCCTTAAGGATAGCACGCAGCACCAGACTTTCTACACTTTCTCATTCTTTTTCTGTCCAACTATCTAACGCAAGGGTTAATCGGTATTTTCAATCTTTCATCTACTCAACCAGTCAACTCCGCAACAATCTTCCTTAATCCATCTTTCCCCGTCTATGACCTCCAATTTTTCAAATGCTGAGTGTCCAGGCATCTCGAAAACCATGGACCTGATTTGGCTCTCTCCTCCTTCTATGAGGGGGGGGGGGCAATTTTGCGTGCATTTGCCCTTGGCCCCTGATAAAACCATCTCGTGCTTCAAACCCAAATACCGAACTTGAAGAGCGTCACTAATTTAATACAACGCTCTATATTCTGGGTATGATTGGATAATTTGGAATGTTCAGTGCATTTTCTTTGATAGCTAAAATTTCTGCTTTTGTCAGCTTTATTGTAAGAGGTGGTTCACTTAGTTTAGTATCATTCCAATTCATTATTTCATCCCAGTCCTTGGAATCAAAATTAAGATTGGAACTTGAAATCTCTCAATTCTAAAGTTTGACCAGTCTCATTTCGCATGTTCATGATTTGTTAACAGCTTTTCACGTTTTTCCTTAGCTGAGACACACAACATTGCCAGAAGAATATTTTTTGGGTCAGCAAAATATGCATTTCGGAATATATACTCGTACTTCTTAACAATTTCTACTGATTCTCTAGGCAAATGCTTAACTCTATTAATAGCAGAAAACACATGCCTTGGGCCATCTATGCGATTAGGTCTACACTTGATGTCAAATCAATTAGGATCATAGTTTGTCACAATGAAGTGTGTGTGTAAAGTTTCTAGTTGGTTTCACTGTTGAAACATAAAGCTACAAACCCTATTAGCAAGAGTTAATCAGCTAGTATGTCTAAGAGGACCTGTCTTTACATGAACAAGTGTTCATCAACTGTACCCAGGGTCGTAGCTTGGGGCCGCCAGGAGTGGCTGAGCCTCCCTTGGAAAATTTTGAGCCTCCCCTTTAATTTTGTTATTAGTGTACTGAAGTACTGTATTTTGTTTTTAAATTTGGAAGCAGTGTTTCTGTGTTGTTTAATTTTCAATAACTATTAGATTTGAATAAAAGAAAATTACCGCAATGCATTATACTATTTTATAATTATTACCAATTTATATTTTGTATTGTATCTAAGTCATGTTTCGTTTGTTTAAACATTCTACATTCTAATACGTTGTTTACCAAGTAGTTTTAGAATTATAATCAGTTTTGTAATTGTCTAAGTGACTTGGTCCAATAAATATATATATATATAATATAATATATATATATATATATATATATATATATTATATATATAATATATAATATATATATATATATATATAATTTTAACTTTAACATGTGTTTTATTTCTACAAAGAATTCCCTATATTATCGGCACTATGTAGCCTCCCCTATATTACCAGTAGCCTCCCTGGATATACGGCCCTGACTGTACCATTCTGATTGCTGAAATAATGTGGTATAAGTATTGCTGATCTCCATTAAGTTCATAAACAATGTGATGTGGCAGATATAATAGTTCTTTACCACTAGTAATTGGGTTAAATTGTACTACTGGATTGTTTCACAAAACTGAATGGCTTTCTCAATAGGACCAACAAAGGCACTTGCCCCAGATGTTGTACCATCCACCGTTTCAAAAAAAAGTCTTAGAAGTAATTCATTTGTATGAAGCATACAAATGAACCATCGAAGTGGCTTACCAAGTGCCTTCTCCATAACATGAATCACACCTCCTTTATAACCAGTGTTGATATTTGTGCTATCACAGCCTATTACAGCTATATCATTTTGCAGATGTCTCTCGTTAATAATTGACAATACTGAATTTGCTATGTTTGCAGCCTTACTCGATGCTGATGGCTGATGAGTAAGATACTCTACACCTGGTTCAGCAATAGGGCGGCTCGTTTTTACACTTTTTTCGATATTTGATTGGGGGTAGTGCGAAAAAGTTGCGATTTGGAGAGAAAATAAAGTGTGTAAAATTTTTTTGATCTACGTCAATACCTTCCGGTGGCGGCGAGTCCTTAAAAATCGAAAAATAGGCCTAACGGGGTAGATTGGAAAATGGTTTTAAAGACTGACAAAATAAACAATAAAAATTTCAGCACAATCTGTTAATAACTTCCGGTGGCGTCTTAGCCGTTAAAATATCCAAAATATTGATTTAAAGCAAGTTTTAACAAGATGTTATACAAATGTTAATTCCGGTATATTTCTGTGCAAGCAACCCTGAGAACACTATTATAGGCTTGAATCCATGGGCCCCGGGATCCAGACCAGGTGATGGCAGGCGGCGCGCAGCAAAACCCAGCTGTTCATCCTCCCACACAATAAGAAAGTGGTTGGTAGATAAATGGGTACCTTGGGTAGCCTAGTGGTTAAGACGCTGGGCTGCTGGTGGGGCGTGGTTCGGATTCCACGTTAAACTGTAGGTCTAAGGTGGAGTGAAAAGCTTGATCTTCGTCAGAATGAACAATTCGGACGGAAGAAAACCAACGGTTATAGTGTTCTTCACTCTTCTTTTCACTGTACCACCTATCATTGACTTTCACTTTACTTAAAGTCTGACCCTTTCGACCATCGAAGTATATGGAAGTAATAGAATTCATTTTACCACTTTTCAATGTTTTTCGAAATCTTCCTCTTCCTCTCCTCATTTTACTTCTGTCTATTACGAGATGGTCTTCTTCTTTGGTGATCATACCAACGTCTATCAAAGTTGCAGTTGCAATAGCAGCAGTAGCACGATCTGATACACCAAATCTATCTGCCTGCATTGCAACATGCTGCAAAGAAATTTTCATTTGGCTTCTATCATAGTATTTTCAAAATCACAGTCTTTAGTTTCCATTATCCCATTGTCACTGTCTTCATCTGAAGAATTTTCTACTAAGCTCAAAGGTTGAACTTCAATGGAACGATTGATGGTTTTCTTTTCTTTACTTATTTGTTCTGAGAGCTTCCTCTTGTATCTCTTTTTTAAAATTTGTGTGGCATGCACATCTACACTACCTATGTACATTTTACGATCACTCCTCTGATTAAGCAGAAATTGTAATTCTTCTTTTGGTACTTTTTTATCTCTCCGACATATGTAATCGATGTGAATTTCCTCACAATCATTACTGCATCCTATGTCAGTATGAGATTTTAAATTATATTTACAGGCACATATATCAAACAAATTACTGAAACTATTCGTATATTCATCCTTTAGTTTCACTGTTTTTTTTGAGTTACTCAACGTTGCTCCTCTTTCTATGAATCTTGCTACCTTTTGAAACACAGCTTTTTCCTGAACTGTGGGGATTGATGCTTGGGGATTTAGCAGCAACTGGGTTATTTGTCTGATGATTGGTTTGTTAGCTGCATTTTTCCTTTCTTTGAGATAAAGTACCTACCCACTTGTAAATTAGTTGGCAAAAGATTATGAGGCAACTTCTCAAGAGTTCCAGACATACAATGTTGCTTAGAATGCCTCGTGCTCACAAATTTTCTCCTTGCTGAATAGCATGGGGAACTTGAAAGCGTAGATGCTGCTGCATGGAAAACTGTTGGTGTAGAGTTGCTGCAAGAGATGTTGCTAGGTTGATGTGAAGAAGGATGTTGTTTCAGTTGTGGAAACACTGGTGTGTGGGATGCTGATTCCATCTCTGCTCTTCTATAGGTGAATTATTAACTGAAAAATCACAACAAAAACAAATAAATTTCAGTGAATTTTAATTGCTTAAGGAAAACCAACAAATATTTACTCGGTTTACTGATGTCAGTCAAATGTACATTGTAAGAAGTGGAACAGAATATTTGAGCTTCTTACCTCTGGATTCTGTAGCTGGGGTACAACTACTGCAGCTGGCTGTCAGGCAAACTGTGGTACCTGGGAAGTCAGAAGACACGATGCGTACAAGTATACAGTACGACCTTGGCAGGAATACTTAAAGCTGGGAATGACGCAAAATAATATATTAAAATTATAAAAATTTATAATTGTGGTTTTATAATGACATTAACGGGGGTTTTCATATGTTGTAATGTTGACGGATGTATGCTAGATGGGAACTCTATTTTCTGTGTTTGTTAAATTGTATTCATGCAAAAATGGACTAAGGTGGCTGGTTGTTACCCTTCAGCCAAGAAACACTTTAAAATAGTAAGCGTAAAATCACTCAAGTCGAAAGATATTTTATTACCATTAAAATTATGAATGTTTTTGATAAAGAAGGATTGCACCATTTTTTCTATCATCATTGTCATTAATATGAGGAAGGACTTTATAATCATTAAAGTTAATATTATGTTGCGTAGACTGAACATGATTAAATACTGGACTGTCAACTTGAGCCGTACGCACAGAGTACTTATGTTGGTAAATTCGCCTGTGAATGTTAATACTGTCTCCATATATTTTTTAGGAAAGTTATTACAAGGAATTGCATAAACTACGGCATCTTGGGATTTAATATTTTTAGTAATATGTGGTCAAATTATATTTTGAATTGTATTGTTATTTTCAATGACGACATTTATTTCTTTCTGTAGAAGGTCATTAATTTCTGCCTTGATTGGAACAGGAAGCTTGAAAATAATTTTTGAAGGAAGAGATTTTGTGCATTGAGAACACTAATTTTGGGTTATACCTCAGACTTTATTAATAAGGCTCACTATGGTGTTCGAAAGAGGTTCTATAACTTCCTGTTTCAATCAAGGCAGAAATTAATGACCGTCTACCTAAAGAAATAAATGTAGTTATTGAAAATAACAAGACAATTAAAAATATAATTCGACCACATATTACTAAAAAAAAATCAGAAATTCCCTCGTCATTTTTTTATTTTAATAGTTCCATCGTTCCCGTGGGAATTAGGGCCTACTTGTAAGATGAATTCATAACAGTAAATTAAATTGAATTCTCTCCTACTGTAAGGTATACTTGATGGAATCTTTCCTTCAGGCCCTAGGCCTACTCTCCATTTTCTTAGGCCTACTTGAATTCCGATCAAAACCCATTCACCTTTATTAATTGCATAACGTAAGTGAAATTTGATATAACTTGTGAGAAACCTAAGATTAAAAGTACAAAAACTTCGTTGTTTCACAAGTGTAAATTTATATCAGTAGTTTGAAGGTAAATTCTGAAAATATTACAATGATAAACAATGGTAGTTGCTTGGTTGAAGTATAAATGGAAATAAAACTAATAATCCGAAGAGAAAGACATCAATGTTACGCTACCATCCTTAGTGTTACGTGCAGTGGTGGATTATTATTGAGGTAATTGAGGCTGAAGCCTCAGGCTCCCATGCTTGAGGGGGGCCCCAATCAATTGAGTTTCGATGATATAATTCGAGATTTCGCAAACTTCTTTGATTAATTATGACAGATTACACAAACTGACAAATTCCCTGTTTTATTTTATGTTTTATAGGCCCTAAAGTAAAGTTTGTTTAATACTGTTTGGTTTTAGCAAACGGCAAAATACACTGGTTTAAGGTTCTTTTAAGTTTGTTTCTCAATTAGCCTAAGCACCGTGCATATAATTCGTGTAAATGTACTATGTACTGTACATGTACATGTATTGTTAATAAAAATCTATAGAAAAGGGCCCCCAAAATCAAATTAGCCTCAGGCCCCAAGTACAGTTAATCCGCCGCTGGAACTTACGTGCATGTTTTTTTGTCAACATCCACCCACGGGCGGAGCAACGGTTGAGTGAATCATTTTCATTCAGGGGCTTCACCCCGGGAGAAACTTGGAACCTAACACAAAATTTTACTATATATTATATTATTAATAAAAGCCCCAGGTTCGCAATCTCAACAGGGGAATGATTGTATATACAGGGTGGGAGAAAAGTCTTTAAGGATTTTACACATACAAATACTTTATTAATAATAAATAAATTCCAATGATATCACTGCAGTGTATGCTGAAAAATCATGCACCAGGCCCGATAATAACTGGAGGTGTCTGCAACACAAACTAACGAAAATTACACTCAATTGAATACGGATGCAATGGATGTTCTTTAGATTAGGCTAACACAGAACATTGTTGCTGAAACCCTCGTTGGTACTTTAACTCCTATTTATTTTGCAATGTTGCTCCGAGCTGCTCGTACTCTGAAATGGGCGTATGGTGCTCTTTGTAAAAAGATGTTTAACTCTTTATACTTCCACTTAAACTATGAATGCAATGATGATTATATATATATATATATATATATATCGTGTGTGTGTGTGTGTGTGTGTGTGTGTGTGTTACCTTCGGTGGCCACCCAAGCAGCATTAAACAAAGAAGTAGCGCCATAAATAGAGGAATTAATTCTTCTCGCCTTAATCATTTCCTTGAACGATTATCTTCCATTTGAGGTTTGAAATATGTCCTCGTGCGCGCTCTCTCTCTTTCTCTCTCTCACACACACACACACTCACACACACACACACACACACACACACACACACTAATTCCTTCTTAAATCCTTTAAATCTGTTTCGTTTTTTCCTCGTATTCGTTTTATGCAACGTTTGGTTCTCGTTTTAAAGCAAGGCGCCAAGGAAAAAACCAACACTAAAACTGAGGACGAAAGGGAATTATCTTTTTTTTAAACTTTTGAATGGTAAAGAAGTGATATTTCCCTTTATTACATAATCTCCGAAGTGTGACAAAGTTCACGATACCCTGATATTAATAGGAATATTGAGGGATGTTCAGGGATATTCAGAGATGATGAAACGATATTGAAGGATGTAATTTAACCTTTTTTTTTTTAATTCCTTCAGTGGTATTTTTTTTTTTTAAGAGATTTTTGTGTAAATGTTTTGACGTGTACTTTATTTATGCTTCTTTTTAGAGGTTTTCTTGTTTATGAAAAGGACATTAGTCTCACATAATCGTATTTGTTACGCATTAATGTTTTTTAAGCTACGTTCTCCACACCCACACACACACACACACACAACCACACACTATCTATATATATCGTAAAGAACGACGCTTGTATTGGAGATATTCCGCGCAAGACGAGAGAGAGAGAGAGAACGAAACAAATGAAAAAAATGAGGTAACACCGGGAATCGAACCGGGATCTTCCGATTGCCGGTCAGATCCCGGGTTCGATTCCCGGGTGGTTACTCATTTTTTCATTTTGTTCGTTCTCTCTCTCTCGTCTTGCGCGGAATATCTCCTATAGAAGCGTCGTTCTTACGTTATTATACTGCGTGTTCTTTGCAGTTGTATATATATATTATATATATATTATATATATATAATATATATTATACAGGGCGTCCCAAAAAAATGTATCACACTTTAAATACTTATAAAGGCAGTGTTTATTAAAATACATTTCATTTTCAAAATGTAATAGAATCTACAGACATTATTAATTGTTTTGTCACGCCTGTTTTCAAACTGACGTCCGTTCTGGTCCAGGCAATGCTGATAACGCGAAGCAATGGAATCGCAAACATCACGAAACACTTTCGTTTGGTATTTGTGTGCATTCTCGTTCAATGGCTGCTCTCAATTCAGCGACTGTTGCAGGTTTTATAGCGTAGACTTTGTCTTTTAAGTATCCCCATAAAAAAAAGTCTAGTGGTGTGAGGTCTGGTGAACGCGGAGGGTATTCTACGAAACCCCTTCGTCCAATCCACATCCACATCGTGCCAAGTACCACTCGCAATACTCCACTCTTCGGTCCGGATCAT
>JAJOZX010003363.1:365000-397500 GCA_023014485.1 Bathynomus jamesi | reverse complement strand
TTCCGCAGCAGCTCGCCGAATGGACTTTCCTTGATCTGAGTAAACGCCTCACGGACAGTTTCGACATTCTCCTCACTCCGCCACTTCGAGTCTTCCTGATCGTGGTTTGTCCTTTACGGATCCGGTCTCCATAAACTTCCGGTGGGTGGCGACGATGGTGTTCCTATCCGGTGCATAATGCTGTTCGTAGACTGCCCGGAATCGTCGCTGCACTTCGACCACAGATTGAAAAAACCTCCTGCCATGCAGCGATTTTACACCTCTGCTCTAGAGTCAGCATGGTAGCAGAAGAAAACGGAGCAAAACTTCAAATGTAGACTCAAAAACTTCTCAACTACTGAGTAAGAGTTTACCACAAGATGAACGTCGTTGGTCGATTAGCTGCAAAGAAAATTGAAAATCAAATTAGTGAGGGACTTTTGAAACACCCGGTATATATATATATATATATATATATATATTATATATCACACACACCACCACACACACACATTACAGTCAAAGTGTGTAACCAGCCATTTCGCGTAATGGCTGAAACTTTTAGTCATTTCGCGAAATGGCTGTTTCACTTGGTCATTTCGCGAAATGACTAAAATCTTCAGCAATACGCGAAATGGTTGAAATTCCATCTTGGTCATTTCGTGAAATGGCTAAAATGACTTAGTCATGAATTCATAGAAATATCAAATTGGAATAAAATTGGAAACCTTTATTTAACTAACTAAATTTGCCAAAATAATACATACATCTACAGGTCTGTTCAAATAAGTGAGAAACACTCTTCAAATACACATTTGAACACATTTGAACATTTGAACACATTTGAATTTGAATTTTCAATAGAGAGGTTTTCAAATACTAACCAGGCCTTCAATGTTATTTCGATGTCCACCATTGAAGTTTCGTTAAAACTAACGAAAATAACACAACTTAACCAAACCAATTGTCAAGGGCATACAGTTGACCTAACTGGGCATACAGTTGACCTAACCGGGCAAATGATCTTGTACGAAATGACCAAGGTGGAATTTCAGGCTTTTCGCGTAATGGTTGAAGATTTAAACATTTCGCGAAATGACTAAAAGTTTCAGCCATTACGCGAAATGGCTGGTTACACACTTTGACTGTAATATATATATATATATATATTCCATGACGGGTACATAAGTTTTTGGATGTAAAAATCACTCGTACAAAGGCAAGAGGTGTTACAAAGACTTCTTTAGACTAAATTCAATAAAAACATGCCAAAAACGTGTTTGTAACGGGAAAAATTCTCATAAACTGCTTTTGTTGTTTGTGCCTTTCTTTGTTTCTTTGTTTATGTTAAAAAAAGAAGCTAGATTTAAAAAGGTTCATTTACACATTGTAAGAAAAAGATTAAATTTTTATATTTGGGATAACTTAAATGGATTTTAGCTTTCCTTTTATAAGGTAATTAAATAAGAGCCATTTCCTATATATATATATATATATATATATATATATATATATATATATATATATATATATATATATGATGAAAAGAACCACGAAGGAAAGGAAACACAGAATGGTGCTCAAGCGCTTTCGTCTAATGATGAGTGTTCCTGAGAATGTCATTAGACGAAAACGCTTGAGCACCATTCTGTGTTTCCTTTCCTTCGTGGTTCTTTTCATCGTAAATATTTTTCATCACGTGTTACTTTCGTGAAATAATTTTCATTATATATATATATATATATATATATATATATATATATATATATATATATATATATATATATATTATATATACACATTTAACTGCAATGACCACGCAGTATATTAATGTTAGAAACGACGTAAGTATAGAGGAGTGTTCTGCACACGAGGAAGAGAAATAACAAACAAATGAAAAATGAGGCACCCGCCGGGCGGGTGCCTCATTTTTCATTTGTTTGTTATTTCTCTTCCTCGTGTGCAGAACACTCCTCTATACTTACGTCGTTTCTATACATTAATATACTGCGTGGTCATTGCAGTTAAATGTACATATTCACGATTTGCGAGGGTGCCCTCTCAAGGCATTGGTTTCTGCCCTATGTAGGAGAATTACAACTTCTGACTATCGTGGCTCCGTGGTGTAGTGTTAGCACGTCTGACCGGCAATTGGAAGATCCTGGGTTCGTTTCCCGGGCGGGTGTCTCTTTTTCATTTGTTTGTTATTTCTCTTCCTCGTGTGCAGAACACTCCTCTATACTTACGTCGTTTCTATACATATATATATATATATATATAAAAGGGTTAAGTCGTGATATTTTCGTTAAACAACGAAAATATCATGACTTAACCTAACCAATCGTCAAGGCGGACAGTTGATTTAGGTTAATTTAATGCCCTTAGGTCAACTGTCCGCCCTTGACGATTGGTAAGGTTAAGTCATGATATTTTCGTTGTTTAACGAAAAATATCACGACTTAACCCTTTCTGCAAAAAGGCCGATTTCGCATAAAGGCCGTAACATATATATATATATTAATATATATATATATATGTGTGTGTGTGTGTGTATATCCCGCAAATGAGGTGGGATGGTGCAGAGGGGTCGACCGCAGGTTGATCCTGAACCGTCGTTCAAACTCACCTAAAGTAACCTAAGTAATAATATTAGTGATGGGACGATTAATCGGAATCGGAATCGAGAATCGGAAGAATCGAGCATTTTTCAGGAATCGGAATCGGAATCGGAATCGAGAGAATTGTACCATGATTTCCGATTCTTAAAACGATTCTTAAAGCTATACATTAAAATATGTATATCCATGATGTGTAATCAAGAAGATTAAAATGAATTGTTACAACTTACAGTTGATTTTTATTTTTAAACCAATCTATTATAATTTATAATTTATATTACCATACTCATAATGTAAATAGTTAATCTTACCAGATTAAATATGACAATTTCCAGAAAAACAAGTATAGAATTATATTTAAAAATATTGAGAATCGGAATCGGAATCGAGAATCGTATCGGAATCGAGACTTTTTAGTGGTATCGGAATCGGAATCGGAATCGTTAAAAATTTTGGTATCGTCCCATCACTAATATATATATATATATATATATATATATATATATATATATATATATATATATATATCATAAATTTGTTAGGGTTCTGAATGTAAATAAAAAAGAAATATTGATTATGGCTAACTTTTTGAAGGCTTAGTATTTAGAGTAGATTTCTAAATTTATTTTAGTCTGTGGTAGACGTGAAGGAATGACGTTATTGCTAAAACGCCACCAATAAAAAATGGCGACTGTAGAAGAGAAGGCACAATGCGTGTTAGGGAAATCTGTAAGACCAATTCAAAGAAAATTTAGAAAAGAGTATGCAGAGAATCCACTATTGAAAATGTGATGAACGAACAGAGAGGAAATTAAGAAATTAATGTTGCAGGGATCAAGTAAAGATAAGCACCCCCAACCTTTTTTAGTTAGCTTTATAAGGCTAACTAACGAAAATATCACGACTTAACCTAACCAATCGTTAGGTCAACCGTACGCCCTTGACGATTGGTTAGGTTAGGTCGTGATATTTTCGTTAGTTAGCCTTATAAAGCTAACTAAAAAAGGTTCGGGGTGCTTATCTTTACTTGATCCTGTTTCAGTTTTTAAATGAATTTATACCTGCGTGTAAATAACAAAAAATGAAAGCACACACACACACACACACACACACACACAACCACCACACACACACACACTCAAGATTCAGGATTCAGATGGGCAAGGTGATGTTTAGTGATTCACGCAGCATTTTCTAAAAACGCATCTGGTAGTCTTCAGCCACTTTGGTGAAAAATTTCCTTGAACATTCTCTGTACTGCCATCTGCCATCTTTTGTTAAATACCTTTGATGAAGTTCCTAAAGAGAGCTTATCATCATCTGTTGCATTAAATTTCTTTCCAAAGATGATTTTAAAGATTTCTGAAAGAGAAACTCATTCTAATAGAAAACAAGTGGGATTTTAAGAAGAAGATCTCAAATTTGGATGCAAGTATAACTTTGATTCTAAAACTATGGATGAAATTTCAATGCGCAGGGTGTCCACAATGTCTTGTCACCCAAGTAAAATACTAACTGATTTTCATTTTTCTTTCAAACCCGTTTAACCTAGGTACTAGCCAGTATGCGTTGTTCAACTGTATAGCTGCTGCTATCACACATTTCAAATGGGTTTGAAAGAAAAACGGAAATTAGTTAGTATTTTAGAGCGGTGACAAGACATTGTGGACATAATTGCTGCTATCACACATTTCAAATGGGTCTGAAAGAAAAACGAAAATTAGTTAGTATTTTAGAGCGGTGACAAGACATTGTGGACATAGTTGTTGCTATCACACATTTCAAATGGGTCTGAAAGAAAAACAGAAATTAGTTAGTATTTTACTGCGGTGACAAGACATTGTGGACATAGTTGTTGCTATCACAAATTTCAAATGGGTCTGAAAGAAAAACGGAAATTAGTTAGTATTTTACTGCGGTGACAAGACATTGTGGACATAGTTGTTGCTATCACACATTTCAAATGGGTCTGAAAGAAAAACGATAATTAGTTAGTATTTTAGAGCGGTAACAAGACATTATGAACACCGTGTACATTTATAGCAATTTACAAAGTTTGTTTATAATTTCAGCGATAAAGTGTGATAAAATTAAATATTACTGTCCCAGTAAATTAACTTAAAACATAAACAAAATAGGTTTTTTAATATCTATATACAGGGTGTCCCATAAGTCCGGTCTCATAGGAAAATTTATTTTAACCCTTTACTGCATAAACGGATGAATTTGTAACCTGTCAAATACACGCATTCATAACTTAACCCTACAAAAAATTCATGTGGTACAGGGTTAAATTAAATTTTAAATTAAATTTACATCATATTAGCCCTAAAACAAATGTTCAAATTGATGTGTTGTTTTGGGACCTTTTGTTTGTTGCAGGAAAAGCCGGAGGCCTTTCTTCACGAGTGTAACTCACTTCCATATTAACCATTGCGCGTTATTCTACCTGCAACCCATAAAAAAAAGTTTCAAAACAAGACATCAATTTGAACACTTGTTTTAGTTCTAATTTATTGCTTTTGGAAATTTAATTTAAAATAAATTTTCCTAGGAGACCGGACTTATGGGACACCCTGTATATAAGAGGAATTTTGTGTTGAAAAATGTTCTCCATACATTCATCGACATTACACTCTGAAAGGAGGTGAGTTAAAAAGTTAACTAACTTGGGTAGTCCAAATAGCTCATTTGCAATTAGGGTGGCCATTTAAAACGGAGGACACTGCGTATGTGGCCGTACGTTAACATATATATATATATATATATATATATATATATATATTATATATATATATATATATATATATATATATATTATATATATATGTTAACGTACGGCCACATACGCAGTGTCTTCCTTTTTGGAAATTTGGAAATGGCCACCCTAAGGACAGAGTGCTCAAAGGCGGACTGTCCGCCTAAAGCCGGACGTCTGGCCACCCTATTTGCAATATAGATTATTTTTAAATTAAAGCATTATAAAAAAGGGAAGATATACAAACCAAATGTAAATTAAAATGATGCCCTCATACCCACAATTTAAAATAGCCTACTTTGCATATACGAGTTATCTAGATTACCCAACCTGTTTAACTGAACAGTTTTGGGAGTGCAATTTTGAAACTGGGGTCATTTCGTTAAAAAATCTAAAATGCATGGTTCCATTCGATAATAATGCCATTGATGCTTTGGAATGCAAACCCGGATAGATTCAGAGAATACGTTAATTTGTTTAAATTAACTTGTACAGTTACTGGACCACTTTTTAAAAGAATAAATTATAATTAGTAATTTCTGCAGCTTTATTAATTAACTTGTTTTGCAAACTTTCATAATATTACTAATGCAATATAAATATAATATAAATTCTATAAATAAATTATCCCTTATATAGATTATAAAACTGAATTCTTATATACAGTACATAACGCAGGAAAAAACAAGAGAAGTTTCATATACAACCAAAGTCTAAAATTCACAACCTGATTATTCCATGTTTTCCTCAGAATTATATATAATTCCCGTCATTTAGCGTCTTTCCTTTTGCTTTCATCCTACATAGATTTCACTTCATTCAAAACTACCTTTCGATTAATCAAAGTTTAAGAATGCTTCATACGGTAAGTAAGAAGCTGATAAGGAGACCACTGACCTATAAAATAATCCAAGTTTTATAATAATCTTGTCTCATGGCCTCGAAAATATGGCCATCTTGGTATAATTTTTTAGTTTTTAGCGTATCATAATAAACGCTGCACTTTCCAATAAAAATGTATTTAATGAAATTTTTCCAATATTAATCGAGTTTTCTGTTCATAAATTCTTTATTTTTATTTAATGTCATTACATTTCACTCATTTTACTCCATTGTAAAATTATACTTTTTTAGGGACTTCTTTCAGCATGGCGTAATATGGAACGTCACGCTTGAAAAATGAGATTATTTTCGTGTTGAATGGATAAACAAAAAAAAAAAACTTAAAAAGAAGTTAAAAATAAAGACGAAACTCAAAAATTTGTTCGAATTGTTCGCAAATAGAATCTTCAACAAAATAATGGTTCATATATTTGATTTCAAAGACGAGTAAGATGAAATAGTTATTGAAAATTCCGTAGATTTTAGAATAAGAGCTTACCCCAAATTTAGGTCATTGTCACCGACCTTCTTTTTACCTATAATTTAACCTAAACTAACCTAACCCAACTTATTTTAATCTAGCCGAACCTAACATGACTTAATCTGCTCTATCCTACCCAAACGTACTGTAACTCAAATTCCAATGACAATGACAACGAACTGTCCAAGTAATTAAAGAGGGTTAATTCCCAGGAAATGCAATCACATTAGGGGCAGTTCACAATTATCAACAAGTGTACAAAGAGTACACTTTTTCAAGACCCCCCCCCCCCCCCAAAGTGTACAAAGAAAAATGTTGGATTTTCTTTTTTACAATGCATTGTATTGAAAAACTAGAAATATACAAGTTAATATTCACACTCAAATTAAGAAAAAATTGGACTTTAGCACTATTAAAATATAGGAAATGTACTGACAATACACAATCCAAAACTGTCAGTCACACTATAATATTAAATTGGCGGGAAGATATGGATCGACATTTTTCGCATTTCTAAAAACGTACAACGGCCCTTAACCCACTTCCCTCAAGCGTACGGTTTGTACTCTCGTGAAAATGTTGATAATTGTGAACGGCCCCTTACTTACAATGTAATTTAATGTCTGTTAAGTACTTTTAAGTAAAAACTGAAAAAAGTTCGTTATCCAGGTTGGAATTTTCGATGAAACATATCAGATACACATCACAAAAATAAATATTGCGCGATATAAGCCGCAATTTTCACAAGTAAAAGCCACTAATGCTCAGTAACGTCAATTTAGTGTGACTGCACATCGGAGACCACATAAAAAATCCGGTTGAAAGCCTCTCACATTTATTACAGAACGCATACACAGTAATATATATATACACATAACCTTGGGGTTTTGCTTCCTCCCGAATTGTTTATTCTGACGAAGGTCAAGCTTGTCATTCTACCTTAGACCTACAGTTTAACGTGGAATCCGAACCATGCCCTACCAGCAGTCCAGCGTTTTAACCACTAGGCTACCCAGGGTAATAATTCTTTGTACTTCCTCTACGTAATTAACTAGTTACAGGCATGTTCCCTTCATGCCACGTCTAAATGCAAAACTGAATCAGGTTCAGAAAGTCAGCAATACTACTACTACTGCTAATAATAATAATAATAATAATAATAATTTATTATTATTATTATTACTGAAAGTTTCCTGTTCGTATACAAATAATTTTAAAAATAAAAGTACAAATGTAAAACCATACTCCTTAAATTAAATAAAGTTTAACACACACACACACACACACACACACACACACACACACACACACACAGAGTTGCGCATCTCCGCACTAATTAACTAATTAAGTGAACTTAATTTAATCTAACCTAACGTCAGTGCCATCGAACCGAGAATGGCGTTTCATTAAAAAATATCTGGTGTAATGCTGAGATTCTATGAATGCAATATCTATGCATGATATTCTATCTATGGGACCTAGCATTGCACCAGATAATTTAAATGAAACGCTGGTCACTACCTCGAGTGCGGGAGGGTTAACACGTGAAATGCTTATGTACGCGAAACGTTACGCGCTTTTTTGGTTGTTTAAATACATGACAGATTGTATTAATTTTTACCTCGTCGAAGTGTCGTGGCTAGCTAGCTCCTTCACCTTCTATTATTTATAGAAGTGGTGGGTTCGAGTCCTGGTGGGTCAAGTTTTGTATATATAATAAAATAGCAAGAAGACACTCTTTACATGAAGAGGGCTAAAAATAACTCTTGAAATAGCTAAATTGAAGAGGAACAAATCCGGATCAGGAAAAGAATGAGAATGAATTATTCATGGACCATTTATGAATAACGGAAGGTGAGGACGACTCCGAACTCCAAATAGGTTTGGAGAGAATGGTTGGAGGAGGCCATTGGAGGAAGGCTTAAAAGCCGAAGGAGAAGAAAGTCAAGAACTAAATAAACCTCAGGATCATAAATTTAACCAATTATTTGCGGTTGAAAAGTTGAGCTATTTTAAATGTCTCGCCCACAAATACCTTCGATAGACATTCGGTATTTGTTCAATGGGGTATTGTTGTATGTGTGTGTGTGTGTGTGTGTGTGTGTGTGTGTGTGTGTGTGTCCTACTGGAGATATACTTCAAACGGAGAGTAATATTTCGCAAACCATTTCTCATCACTTCAACATCTAAAAAGATAAACATATTGTCTTAAATAGTTATTTAGTCATTTTAGAGATTTGGTATAATACAAAACTTTTAACCAGATATCAAGCCTCACTTTACAGCAATATATATATATATATATAGTCCTTAAATACTTGCATATTCTTCCCCTTAACTGTATAAATAAAAGGCGTAAGTACAAAGTCAATAAGTAGTCAATCCGTATCGAATGAATTTGGAAACAGTCTGAAAATAGCCTCCAAAAGGAGTCAATTGGGAAGTCGTTGGTTTAAAGGATCGTAAAAAAGGATTTGTCCAACGAATTTACGGTTGATTCGTTCTGTCCTTTTGGCCCTGTCATATATATATATATATATATATATATATATATATATATAAAGCATAGTGAACTTTTAAATATATATTTTTACTTTTTCTCAAATTTTTAGAATACCAAACGTGGAATTTTTCTTTTCACTGAATTTTCCTCAATTGGATTGATTTTAAAAGGCGTAAATTTGTAACACTCGAACGAGTCTTAAGAAAATACAAATTACGTTTCAAAAATAGGAATTTTTACGTTTCACTTCCAGATGCTTTTTTACGCAGTTATATACGCTAACTTTGTAAGTTTTTAAGGCATAATTAAGCAAGATTTTTTTTTTATTTCTCACAGATCAGATCAGAGAGAGAGAGAGAGAGAGAGAGAGAGAGAGAGATCAATCGCTCTACAACCGCCGGAGATATATCATTTACAATCCCTTTGTGCTTTTGTCCTGCCTTCACAAGGCTCAGAAACTGAAACCTTTTTAGGGGTCAAAATCTTCTCCAAACTGACCTGAGATGACCTCTTCAGGCCTTGAAACACAACTTACAAACTCAAAAAAAGCAGGAACAAGAAGTTCTTTTGAATATGCCAAATACCCTAAACACAGGTTATAATACTCTCATTAAGAGAAGGTGGGCATTTCTGGGAGCGAATCCAGTAGCCAATAATAAAAGACAGTGGATGAGGTGCTCTTGAGAAGCTCACAAAGTCGCCTCTTATTGTTCATTGAGGCTACCTGGATTCGATTCCTGTGACGTTCTCATTCATCAAGGACACGTTTAGAACTTCCGCTTTGTTTATATAAATATATTTCCCATCCGAGGAGGACGTGTCGTTACGGGACGAAATTGTTTTGTGGCCAAGACAATCCAGACGGTATTTCTCTATATAGTATATATAGAGTATATCGATTTAGTCAAGATAACAGCGGAGGATAAGAATGTTTTAGTTATATATATATATATATATATATATATATATATATATATATATATAATATTTATGAGAAATCCAATGACAAGGAGGAATGTAAATGATGAAAAGTCTTCTTTAATGCGCAACGTTTCGAGCAATACGCTCATCATCTAATATATATATATTAGTCGCTCAACATCTCTCTCGAAAGATAGATGTAATCTATTGTAGAATGTTAAGCAAATATGAAACTCATTACAATTTCAGCTGGAATTATATTTTTTTATGGTTTAATGTCGAGCATTTAAAGAAACGCGCATTAAGTCGGAATCTACTCTGAATTCTCCGTTTTCTTTGTAGTCTAAATCCCATTGGAAGGGAAACGAAGATAAATCCGAGGAAACTCCAAAGCTGCCGTCAAAAGAATGGGTAGTTACAAATCCTTATTTGAGATTTGTTAGTAAAAGCTTTTAGTCATCCACATGAGAGATATTCGACAAGTCAAATACGATTTTTACGATTTAAGGTAAGGAATTATCTCGTTTTAATATTAATTTTTATGTATTTTCCTGTACCTAAACAAAAAGGGGGAAACACCTCATTCATTAATAGGGGATCACTCTTAAAAACATGAAATACTGTATGTGTGTGTGTGTGTGTGTGTTAGGTGGCTGATGAGGGCAATCTCATTGTCAATTGCCGAAAAGGGTTTCAGTTTTTTAATGGGTTTTATATATATATATATCAGTGGCGACTCGTGGTATAAATGTATGGGGGTGCGATTTCATAAAATTGTACGACAACACGGACTCACAATAGGCTAGCGCGAATCCAACTGCCGCTCACAAGAGTACTTGTATTAACATATGCGGCTATGCCAGACGTACAATTCTAGTTATTTACAAATAAGTAATAATTTCAATAAAATACATATAAATGGCTTATATCATTATTACTGAAGTAACTATTAGTAAAAATAAAGTTGTTATTATAAAAAAAATCCGCGATTGTACTTATATTTTCATTACAACAGTAAAATATAATTTATATTTACTTGAGCGAAAAATCTATCGCTCCATTCGGCTGCAATATTATTTTGTATTCAAACAGCGGTACGCTGTTTGAAGCTATGCTATAAGTTTAGAATATTATGTACTGTATGAAGGCTTACTCAAAATGCCTCATGAATCATGATATGCCACATGAATTTTTAAAATATATTTCAAGAATATTTTTTTTAATATCTTAAAATTAATATATTTTTTATCTGTTAAATTAATATTTATCGTTTCAAGCAAGGGGGAGCGACCGCTCCATCGCTCCTATACGCCAGTCGCCACTGATATATATATATATATATATAACCTTTGGTTAGCTTCCGCCTGAATTGTTCATTCTGACGAAGGTCAAGCTTGTCACTTCATCTTAGACCTACAGTTTAACGTGGAATCCGAACCACGCCCCACCAGCAGCCCAGCGTCTTAGGCTACCCAGGGTACCCACTTATCTACCAACCATTTTTTTTATTGTGTGGAAGGATGAACAACTGGGTTTGGCTGCGCGTGGCTTGCTATCATCGGGTCTCGATCCCGGGGCCGATGGATTCGTAGTCAGCGACGCTAACTACTACACCACGGAGGCGCATAAATTACTGACAAATAAATTGCTCTTCATTCAAAAGGTTAAACTGACTTCATTTGGATTTAAAGGTTAGAATTTTTGAGCTGCGACGAAAATTCTCCTGAGTCGGAGAATTTTAACTTGAGAGTAGAATTAGGGACAAATTTTTTCGCTCCACTCTTCAATGATTTCATAAATGGATATACAAAGCCTTTGTCTGTAGAGTTTCAGACAGAAATTAGTGTTATAATTTACTGAAATTTATCATTAAGATTTTTTGCATAATTACAAAAAATAGTATCTTAACTATCTTTTGTAAAAATAAAGATAACTATAAAAGGCTGGGGTGACGGATCTTCAGGTGTTCCCTAAATTGTTATCTAAGTTACGAAATTGTTATCTAAGTTATGTGGAAAAAATTACGGATCACCTGAAGATCCGTCACCCCAGCCTTTTTTAGTTAGCTTTATAAGGCTAACTAACGAAAATATCACGACCTAACCTAACCAATCGTCAATAGCGTACAATTGACCTAACGATTGGTTAGGTTAGGTCGTGATAATTTCGTTAGTTAGCTTTATAAAGCTAACTAAAAAAGGCTGGGGTGACGGATCTTCAGGTGATCCCAATTTCGTAACTTAGCTAACAATTTACTTCGTACTGTGATTTTTTTTTAATATAGATGGAAGAGTTTTTACATCTACATTAAAATTAACTCGAAAATAGATATTAATTAGTTAAAAGTTCATTTCAGATTATTTAAAACGATTGAAAAGAAATGTATAGACATTGGATCACCTGAAGATCAGGCCCCCCAGCCTTCTTTAGTTAGCCTGGCTAACTAAGGAAAATATTACGACCTAACCTAACTAATCGTTAGGTCAACTGTACGCCATTGACGATTGGTTAGGTTAGGTCGTGATATTTTCGTTAGTTAGCCTCATAAAGCTAACTAAAGAAGGCTGGGGGCCCTGATCTTCAGGTGATCCAAATAAAGTATAAACACTTCGTAAAATAATGACGGTGTTTAAATACCTTTAAACGAGACTCTAACATAACCTTTCCAGCTCCCGTCGAAATTATTTTCATCAAAATCCAAGAATAGTGAGGCGCTTTCGTTCCACATAATTTTAACTAGAAATAACTAAAAGTAATTACTTAAAATGCAAAGATACTATGCCCGCAGTGCTTCAGTCCTCCATAGTTTACCAATACGAGTACGACCACTGTCTGGGATCATATATGAATAAAACTAAAAGATATTTAAAACTCGCATTTATGAACATCTGGATAAAATCAGTCCGTACAAACCAAACTCTGCGTAAACCACCTAATTCTCATATGCGTAATTATACTCGCAACAACAGCATGCGTAATCATACTCGCAACAACAGCAACAACTATCCGATTTCCCAGTAAAATTTTAGTATACAGTACTGTATTCGGTGGCAATAGCTTTGATCTCAAACTTAAAATCATGGAATCTCTTTTTTGTATTTACAAACTGAAACCAGATCTTAACTCTGACGAGTCATCGCTAGATTTATTGTTTTACTTGAAGTATTTTATACTTGTGACTTTCTAGTAGTTTTTATCGTCTTGGCTTTTTTTTTTGTCATTTTACATTGGTCACTGTATAAATTTTTTTATTTGTTGTATATTCGTTGTTTTATGTTTCTTAGCCCTGATGATAGGATCAGTGTGTTCCGAAACATTAGCACACCAAAAGAATGTAAAATGTTTATTGCGTCTCTGGTGCTCCTTTTCATTATTAGACAGCGTTTCGTGAAATGGCTAAAATTACTTTTGTCATGAATTCATAGAAATAACAAACATCACAATAAAATTGGAAACCTTTATTTAACTAACTAAATCTGCTAAAACATACATACATCCACAGGTCTGTTCAAATAAGTGAGAAACACTCTTCAAATACACATTTGAACATTTGAACACATTTGAATTTAAATTTTCAATATAGAGGTTTTTAACTACTAACCGGGCCTTCAATGTTATTCCGATGTCCGCCATTGAAGGCCCGGTTAGGTCAACTGTATGCCCTTGACAACTGGTTAGGTTAAATCGTGTTATTTTCGTTAAAACTAACCAAAATAACAACTTACAAGATCATTTACTCGGTTAGGTCAACTGTATGCCCGGTTAGGTCAACTGTAGGCCAGGTTAAGTCAACTGTAGGCCAGGTTAGGTCAACTGTATGCCAGGTTAGGTCAACTGTATGCCCTTGACAATTGGTTAGGTTAAGTTGTGTTATTTTCGTTAGTTTTAACGAAAATAACACAACTTAACCTAACCAATTGTCAAGGGCATACAGTTGACCTAACCGGGCAAATGATTTTGTACGAAATGACCAAGGTGGAATTTCAGGCATTTCGCGTAATGGCTGAAGATTTTAGTCATTTCGCGAAATGACTAAGTGAAACAACCATTTCGCGAAATGGCTGGTTACACACTTTGACTGTAACATATATATATATATATATATATATATATATATATATATTATATATATATATATATTATATAATAGAGGAGGGGCGACAAGCTTGACCTTCGCGAAGTGAGAAATCATCGCGCGGAACCTTTGTAAGGTTGTAAGGTAAGGTATTATACTCGCATTGGTGTACTAGCCATCATAGGTAGGTCCTCTTAATATGTTCTCATCTGGATGTAAATTTGATGGAAGGCCAAAACGCTTGCGTAGAGGTACCTAAAAACTTTATAAGAAAAGGTACAGTAACTGGAATGTTAAATGAATAAAACATTTTCGCATCCTTTCATTTTGTGCGTAATCAGAAAATGGGGAAAAACTGTGAAGACTATGACGAACTCTTAAATGCAATATGAAATCCTAGAAAATATATTTTAAACTTTTACAGTAACCCTTGAATGGCAACCTTATAAGACACCCCATAAAACTGGACTTGGGCCAAAGTAGGTCATCTTCCGTCCAACCATATAAAAAGGTGTAAAAGCGAAATGACCTTCATTCCTATTTATTTCCTCTTGACCTTGAAACGAAGGAGGTCGTTAAAATTCAGTCTTAACAACGAGTCTAAATTTCTTCAGAACTTGACTGGACTCTAAACGAACGTCTAAACTAAAACGAAAGAGAGAAGGTAGAGATCAAGAGAATAAAATTGCAAAGGAGCATTTCCGTTATGAAACATTTTAATCGGAAGTGTTTTCGACGTTCAGTGAGCGAATGAAATATAAGAACTCAAGTTTCGTGTTTTCGCAGAAGACGTCAATCGGTGAAACTTCTTCCGATTTAGTTCGCTTTCTCAATTTTTAATTAGGAGAGAAACCCCTTTTTAGCTCGTTTTAAACTGCGTTGCTCTTCCGTCTAACAAATACAGAGGCTCCATCTTAGAATCCTTCCCCCATCCTACCTTTGTCGTGTGCCCTTTCATGCCGCTGTGTCAGTCTTCCTCATCGACCATTTTCCTCAAGTATCGAAATCGCCATTACGCCGAACTCTTTCGAAACATTGTTCGTGCGGTGAATGCGGCGCCGAACTCTTTCGAAACAGTGTTCGTGCGGTAAATGCGGTAAATGCGGCGCCGACTTTAACAACCTTGGCCTGTCAGCCGAGCATTATGACAGAGGGCAGCCGTTCCGTTACAATCAATCGGTCTGCGGAGAAAAGGATTCGCGAGAAACGAAGAATTACCCCATAAATTCTTATGTTTGTGAAGAGCAATACTCATACATGGTTATTACATTTCTCTGCATGATAATATTACATTGTCTGCTAACATGAATTAAAATTATACTTGTACCCTGTATAATAAATTCTTTGCAAATATAATAAATTAATAAGCTTTTAATAATAAATCATATATGATGCAGGTACAATCTTAATTTACGCTAGCAAACGATTTAATATTATAAAAAAGAAAGACACCGTTTAAGCGCAATTTTCTTCAAAATCATAAAGAATTATCGGGTTTTCTCACATTCCTATTATAATATATGGATATTTTTCACGAAGTGAAGAGGACATAATAATATTTATAAAATTTATACCTTTTACCAATACAATTTATACCTTTTGCCAACCAAATTTGCTGATAAACACAAATTAAAACGAAACACGGAGAATTCTACCCTATTTATACCAATATAATTTCCAAATCTGAACATGCAAGGAAAGGGCTATATATATATATATATATATATATATATATTATATATTATATATATATATATATATATATATATATATATATATATATATATATAAATGAATAATTCTAACATTCATTTTTGCATATAAAGTCCAAACTCGCGTGACACACTAACTGTATATAACATGCAAGTTAAACATTTTTTAAAATTTTTTCTATTTTATTTTTGCTAAGTAATTCACAATTATTTCTTTTTTTAAATTACTTTTTAGATTAAGGCTTAATCATATAATCGTGTTAAATTCTGCAATGGTAATTTTTTTTAATACATTCTCTCTTAGTTGTAAAAGATGAAGTCATATCTTGTCGAAACTCTAAATTAACATTTAATTTTAAATTTTAAGCATTTAATTTTGGCTCATATGCATGTTTAATTTTAATTCATAATAAAATGCATATTTCAATTTCCATTTTTAGTTAATTCGGCAAATCATGATAACATCAGATCTGGCGATATACTTTTAAGAGAAAAATGTTACTTCATCTTCAAATATCTTGCTTATCTCTCAATATGCTGTCAGAACAAAACTTTGCCTTTATCTTCAAATATTTTGCAAAAGAATTCAGCCTATTGAGAATCATAAAAACCAGTCAAATAAAATAATAGTGATGTCACCAAATTAAATCATATATAAACCATTGTACTCTTTCAAATTATTAGTCTGTTCTGTCTGATCTGACCTAGAGGCTGAAAGCATACCGTGTAATATTTTTGAAGTAGTAAAAGTCAGTAAAAGATATCTTTAACTCTACCCTTGAGTCCGTATTCTCCAAAGTATTTTTGTTAGAATAACATGGCATTTTCAAGAAGCAGTAAAGTTAGAAGTCAGTCAGTCTTAAGTCTGAGACCAGTTTTGCCTTTTCAACTTCTCCGATACGCTACAAGAAGAATCTGGGAACCGTCAGATAATTTAGTAAGTTTTCACAGACTCCTCCGATCCGCTACAAGAAGAAATCGGAGGGTAGTATCGAAGGAACTACTGCGATTCCCTACCCCAGACTGAGAAATCCGTTGCTGCCACCTAGCCACAACCCCCGTTAACCTCGAACCACCCAAGGCCATAGACGGAGGGTTAACATATATATATATATTTTTTTTTTTTTTTATTTTTTTATTTATTTTTTTTTTTTTTCTGGAGGACTTTCTTACACTCGCATTGATACAATTATTTACATAGTTTTAAGGACTTTTTTTAACTCGTTTTCATAGGATGAATTTGCTGTTTGGTTACTATGTCCTTACATTAAATACATTATCATAATCTTTTACATGTTACACACTCGCTTCCAGGAAAACTTTCAAATTAAAGAGTATATCAGTAGAATTTACTAAAAACATCGTCTCACTGTATATACTTTAAGAATGATAATTATTAATATTTTAAAAAAAATTAAATTTTTAGTCACATTTTGGTGGACATATTTCATTATATATCTATTAATTGTTTTCAATTTTTTTGTATTAATTAATTATTATAGTTATTTTTATTTTGTACAATTTTGTCAGACTCCTAAAGATCTTCACAACCTTTGAAGTGAACCCACGGATCCAAAACTTGATGCGGGATGACCGATTCGTGTGTTCAAGAGAAGTCGTTACGTTAATGAATATGACCTCGTTCATAAAAGAAAAGAAAATATGAAGGAAGTCCTTTTAGAGGGTGCTGAATTTAGGAAGCCGATAACAGAGAGAATCTATAAAATAATTTTAATTCTAGTTTATTAAAAAAAAAAAAAAAAAAATCTCAATTCCAATTCCATCGTTACACCATATAATCATGTAATATATATATATATATATATATATATATATCATCATGCAGCAAATTAATTTAAAACTTTACTTCAGTGATTATTTTTAAAAATAGGAAGAGCGTCGACTCTTAAAAATTCCACATTCACGTGTCTTAAAATGTAAACAAAATGGAAGAAAATTCTTGGAATGACATTCCAACAGAAAGAATAAAAATGTGGATAAAATCCAAGGTTTCTGCATGGCCGATTTGGCTGATGGATCGGTGTCCTCTGATGACGTCATAATAAAGACACGTTCGAAATTTTCAAATCAATCTCTGACGTCATTTTGTATTTTGAACAACTCTATTATTCTTAACTTGTTTTCGACCGAATTTACGTCACTAGAACGCATTCAAAAGAACTGAGATGTAATCTATAATATATTAGCATTCGATCCACATTTATAAACTCAAAATTCCTTTACTCATTACACACACACACACACACAGTATATGCTACAACTCGGAGTGGTCTAAGCAGATAGCTGGTGAGGGAAGCTATATTTTGGGGCCTCTCTGCTAGTGACCTTTGGACTTTCATCATGAAAAGAAAAACTTTTAGTATTTGTCATTTTTCCTAGAAGAATTCCTTTTTCCATGCACGGTCTGTATGTAATATACATATACTGTATATATATATATATATATATATATATATATATATAATATATATATATATATAATACATATATATATATATATATATATATATATATATATATATATATACAGGGTGGGCCGTAAGTTTCCATACATAGAAAAATTAGACGTTTGTTTTTATGTTTCAGATACCCTAAGAATATGCGTTTGACGTAAGATCTTGTTTACTGATGAAGCAAATTTTTACGTCAATGGAGAGGTTAATCGGCAAAACTTACGTTATTGGAGTAATGCTAACCCTAACTGGCTGAGTCCGACGAAGATGCAAGGTGCCGGTAAAGTGATGGTGTGGGCCGGGATATGGGGTGACAGAATTATTGGAACAATTTTTGTCAGTGGAAATCTTAATGCCGAAAGGTATCTTAACATGTTGCAAGAAGAGATTTTCCCATCCCTGCTAAACGAGGAAGGTAACTTCCCAGTTTACTTCCAGCAAGATGGAGCTCCACCTCATTATGGTTTTCACGTGCGTCGGTATTTGGATCAGCAGTAGTTTCCGGATGCTTGGATTGGTCGGCGTGGTCCTGTGGAGTGGCCTCCCAGATCCCCAGATCTCACCCCCCTTGATTTCTATCTTTGGGGTCACTTGAAGGCCATGGTGTATCAGGAAAAGATACGAGACATAAATCAACTAAAGGAACGTATCACCAACGCCATTACAAGCATAACGTCAACTGTGCTAATGCGTGTTCATCAACAGTGGGGAACACGTATTGAAATGTGTTTTCAAAACAATGGCAACCATGTAGAGCATATTATATAAATAAAAATGGTTGTCCATAAAAAAATGTTTATTTTTCCTATGTATGGAAACTTACGGCCCACCCTGTACGTATATTATATTTAAAATTTTAACTAAAAACACTATGAAAGGAAATGTGTTCTTGTAAAATGCTTAAACTACTGAAAACCATTAAAAATTTTAAGGAGTTAAAATATAAGTTAAAATATAAATATAAAATATGATTGACGCCTTCTCAAGTCAGGGTTTTAATTAAACCTTGACTTGAGAAGGTGTGGAGGATTTTTTTTTTATTTTAGAAAGCGTTCGCTTTTAACTTTTAAATTTTTTTTAATATTTTTAGTATTTAACTTCTTTTTTATGTAGGAAGGAAGAGGCTAAGGGCGAGGCGCCCGCCGAAGTGACCCCTCCGCAGAAGGAGAGAGTCAAAAACAAGGTCTCCGAGGCTCAATGATGCCTTCTTTTTTATTATTATTCTTATAAATTTTGATATATATATATATATATATATATATATATATATATATATATATATATACAGGGTGGGCCGAAAGTCTGGATCTATAGGAGAATATTTATTTTAATACATAAATTACAACAAATGGTAAATACTTAAAATGAATATCAACTTTAACTCGTAAATGCGTATCCGTGATACTGTACAGTGGTTCGTACTCCAGTATAAACAACAAATTATAACAAATGCTCAAATTGGCGGCCTCTGACATCGAGACACTTAGGGATGGAATTTATGATTTTTAATAATTCTTCGAATTGACGTTCTCGAGATGCGTGTTTCATTTGATAATCTTCTTGTTGACTTTATGGACTATTCGTTAAAGTTTCACATACCATTGCAGAGGTATTTTCATCAGTTGCAGTTTTTGGACGACCAGAACGCCGTCGATCATGTACACTTCCTGTTTCTTTGAAACGTTTAAACAACTTGCCAACAGTCGCATGTGTTACTGGATGCTTATCAGGATGATTTCTATTGAATTCGGTAGCAACTTCTCTGTGTGTAGCGCCCTGTCTTGCGTATATGAGCACAAGTTCTACCCGGTCTTCTGTTGTTAGATTCGAAGCCATTTCTGGGCTGAAATAAAAAAAGTATTTGAGTATTTATACTGGAGTACGAACTACTGTACAGTATCACGGATACGCATTTACGAGTTAAAGTTGATATTCATTTTAAGTATTTACCATTTGTTGTAATTTATGTATTAAAATAAATATTTTCCTATGGATCCAGACTTTCGGCCCACCCTGTATATATATATAATAAGGTTGCGCAGAAAAATGTAAGCTGTTGTTTTATTATCACACTAGCTTACTTTTTCTGCGCAAAATTAGGTTGAATAAAATTATTCTCTTATTTTTAACACTTATACAGGGTGTCCACAATGACTTGTCACTCCAGTAAAATACTAACTGATTATCGTTTTTCTTTCAGATCCACTTGAAATGTGTGATAGCGGCAAACTATACGAGTGAATAACGCATATTGGCTAGTACCTGGGTCCATGAGCGACCACGTAATGGCAAAACCATTGAAAATATTCATGAAGACTTCCAGGACCGACTCACTGGTGCGGGTCCTTTTTGGAGGAGCTGCACCATTGAATCGGCTCTGGAAGTCTGCACGAATATTTAATAATTCAGCGAATTATTAAAGAAGATTCGCGGTTGAAAGTTTACAATCGCCACCCTGCACACAGTGTGACTGATGTTAATGCGGTAAAACGGACGGAAAGGTCTCAAACTCTTCTTGAAAGATTTCCCCATGTTGACACCTATCAAAAGTAACCAGCAAAATTGTCAAAAAGAATTAGACAATCTATTCAAAGGAGCCACGAAGTCAATTGTGACACCAACCCTTTTGACTGGTGACACCCACCATAATGACGAAATATTCTTGAAACTATTAGTATTTTTTGATTCAATGATGAAAAATAATTTACAGTTGGACCTCCTGTCAACATTCAAAATGATCGTGTGGCCTCTGCAGCAAGAACCAAGAAAGAAGTGACACCAGAAAGATTTTTACTAAAGCGGCCTATCTTTTCTAAGAAAGTGATGATCTCGTGTTTTGCCTCGAAAATGGGTAAAAGTTATATCGTTTTTGTTGAACCAGGGGCTAAAATAAGTGTTATATACTATCGCAATAATATGTTAGAAAAACACCTGCCAAAAATTCGAGAAATTTCTGGAATTTTATACACATAACAGCAAGATGGGACAACAAGACGTACTGCTCGCCTGACCACTGAATATCTAGACTGAATAACCATCAGTGGACTCTTATTCAGCGTGTTGTAAAGCTTCATAGCTCATGCGATAAATTAACGAATGACTTTTCCACTGGTTCTTCTTGTCTTTCCATGGTGTCTCCCGGTGTAACAGGTCTCCTGGTACTTTTGCCTAACATAACTGATGACGTAGGTATTCATAATCTGAAAAATTATTTAATAGAAAATTTACAGATTCGCTTCAAGCAGCGAAAGACAGACATTACTCGCATGATTGTTCAGGTTTTAGATCTTCATTTCAAATTTGCTTGTATTACAGTGTCTCAGTTTGTATAAAATGAGATAACCACTATTTCTGCATCACCTAATGCGAGTCCTACACGTAATATATATCGGGCAAAGTCGTAGCCAATATCGTAACACCGCTTCGAGTTGGTTAGCTAAGTTAAGCGACATTGGGTCTGGGTACTAGTTGGATGGGAGACCGTCCGCTACGTCCAGACTATGTAGCGACCCGTGGTTCGGATCCCACGTAAAGCTGTAGATCCCCTCCGTCATATGACCTTAGATGTTGCGAAGGAGGTTAAACAAAACCAATAATTATTATAATTATTATTACACGTAATATAACTCATGGCGATGAAGCAACTGCTTTTGTTTCACGAGAAGATCAAGAAACTTCGAAAGAGAAGCTGAAGGTTGATTTATGGAGCTACTTCGATGAGGTTGCTAAGTCTTCGCAAGTAGATGTGCTTCCACCTATCAAAAGTAACCAGCAAAATTGTCAAAAAGAATTAGACAATCTATTCAAAAAAGCCAGGAGTCAGTTGTGACACGAACCCTCTTGACTGGTGACACCATAATGACAAAAGATCCCCGATACTATTAGTACTTCTTTTTTTTATGCAGGAAGTAGGGGCCAAGAGTCAATGCCCGCAAAAACGCTCCTCCCATAAAGGAAGAAGAGAGTCAAAATCAAGGTCCAAGGTTTTGGAGATGCCTGGACACTCTACGTTTGACAGATTGAAGGTTATAGACAGGGGAAAAGATGGATTGTGGAAAATTGTTCCAGAGTTCACCGGTTGAGTAGATGAAAGATTGAAAATACGGATTAACCCTTACGTTAGAGAGGTGAACAGAAAAGGAATCCTTAAAGGAGGAGGAATGCAGTTAGAGAATTCAGAAGAGCAGTGCTCGTTATAATAGCGATAGTAAAGAGAGAGTGAAGAAACACTGCGGTGAAGAGAGAGAGATTGAAGACAGTCAGTAAGAGGCGGGGAATTCATGAGACGAAAAGCCTTTGATTCCACCCGGTCAAATAGAGCTGTATGGGTTGAGCCACCCAACACATGAGAAGCGTATTCAATACAGGGGCGGACAAGGCCCCTGTACAGAGACAACTGAATAGGGTTGAAGAAACTGCGGAGCCGGCGCAGCACAACTAACCTCTTAGATGCTGTTTTCAAAAGAGAGTATATGTGATCTTTCCAAAAAAGATCACGAGAAAGGGAAACACCAAGAGTGTTAAGAGACGATGAAGAATTGAGTTGTGTATTATTGAAGGTAAGGGGATATTGACGAGTAGACAGATGAAGGAACTGAGTTTTTGAGGCATTGAAACCACAAGGTTTACTCTGCTTCAATCAGAGATAGTAGAAAGATCAGAGGTCGGGTGTACCATAGCCGTCCCACGTGAAACATTGAGTGTCTGTTGAGAAGGACGTTTTGTGAAACGGGTGGAAAAGTGAAGAGTGGAATCATCGTTATAAGAGTGGATAGGACAGGAAGTGCGACTTGAGAGATCATTGATAAATAAAAGTAAAAGAATGGGTGACAGGAGAGAGCTCTGAGGAACACCACAGTTAAAAGCTTTAGGAGGAGAACAGTGACCATCTGCACCCGCAACTATAGCTCGTCCAGCTAGGAAATCAGAGATGAAGGCTAGAAACCAAAAGAGGACAGTTTGCAAATTAAGGATTTGTGCCAGACTCTATCAAAAGCTTTTGATATGTCTTACGCAATAGCAAATGTTTCAACGAAATCCCGAAAGGAGGATGACCAAGAGTCAGAGAGATATGCAAGAAGAACCCATACTCATCTATACGGAACCCATACTGACGATCAGAAAGAAGACTGTATGAAGAGAGGTGTTCAAAAATGTTCCTATTAAGGAGAGATTGAGTAACTTTAGAAGGGCAAGAAATTAAAGCAATTGGACGATAGAAAGAAGGATGAGAGTGGTCATCCTTCTTTGGGACAGTCTGAATGAAAGCGAACTTTCAACAGGAAAGAAAAATACCAGATAAAAGCCAAAGACGAAAGACTTTGCCTTGGCAGGATGTCAGCCCAGAAACACAGTTCTTGAGAACAACAGAAGGAACACCATGAGGAACGTACGCCTTTCTAGAATTGAGGAAAATATTCCAATTCCAGACATAACTATTAACTAAGTCACAGGGAGGAAGATATGGAGGAACAGCACCGGAATCGTCCATGGTTGAGTTGGAGGTGAAAGTTTGAGCGAAGAGTTCAGCTTTATCGGGAGAAGAGACAGCAAGTGAGCGGTCGGAATGGAAAAGAAGAGGGAAAGAAGTGAAGTTGTTGCAGAAGTTCTAGGCTTAGTGCCAGAAAGAGCGAGAAGAATTCGAATTGGATAGGCTTTTACATTTTTGTCTGATGAAGGAATTTTTGGCGAGATGAAGAACAGATTTCGCACAATTCCTGGCAAAAATATAATCTATGATAATTCAGAGTTAAGATTTGGCTGGCGACGGTATCTTCTGAAAGCCTCCTCTCTGTTGCGGATAGCATTAGAACAAGCAAAGTTAAACTAAGGTTTTTCTTTTTGTATTAGTAATAGGAACAGAATATGTAATATACTGGGGCGGATCCAGGATTTGCTGGAGGGGGATTCGGTACGAGCGCCGAAGGCTTCTAGAGGGGTCCGGGGGCATGCTCCCCAGGAAAATTTTGAAAATTAAGGCTCTCAGAAACGCGTTTTTAAGCAATTTGCGGGGTGTTTGTTCAAGTTTATTAGCTTTTACATCTAAGTTATGTACTGATTTGCAAGAAAATTATACAAGGAAAGACAAAATTCGTGATGAGTCTTAAAAAAACGCTATTTACGAAAATTTCACAATATCAAAACCTAAATTTCTTTTGAAAATCATACTTTATCATTCTAGATTTGTTCATTAATATAAATGAAGTTATCATATTGACAAAATTTTGTGTTGACTGAGATATCAGTTAATCTCCCGATTCTCAAAGACTGGATCGACGAGCGCCATTCGTCGGGGTTGCTGTTCAGCGAACCGTTGAACTACAGCTTCGTAATCCACGGGCTTGTAATGAATATTCATCAACGCCAAGCCCGATAATCTCTCCGTGGACATAGTAGTCCTAAGGTACTCCTTCACAAGTTTCAAGGTACTGTTGGCACGTTCATTGTCAGCAGAAGTGACGGGTATGGTGCAAGCAATTCGCAACAAGCAGTTGAGATTTGGGAATATATCGGCATCGCAAGCCTGGAAAGTTACAATTAAATTATAATTAAGTTACACAAAGTTACAATTAAACTAGAAAATTTTACACTAAATATTAAATATTAAATAATCGGAGCATACGAAGAATTGTCACCCCAAGATGGGCATACGAAGAATTATAATCTCCTTTAATGCAGGTTGAAGCGAATCTGGTTTGGCGTTCTCTGACTGCCACTTTCTCCTCCATCGCATATATTCGATATCAAGAGTCCCAGTGCTGGGAAGGTCTGACTCGTACATCAAAGAAATCTCAATAATGTCTATTGTTGGCTCAACGGTGACTCTGGGAACAAGACCAAGTAGCTGAACAGCCATCTTCTGAGTGGTACCGAATCTATAACAGAAAGAAAATGAAATAAGATTTAGCTTACTTTAGTTTTTAGTCTTAACCGTAAAATATATCAAAACAAGAAAAATGGTTTTCTGTGAGTCAGCTCGTCGTACAACACGTGTTCCTACTGGTATCACTGGCGCTACTGCGAATCCTCTTTGCAGTCGGGGTAGATTGTCCTTCTTCATCACTGTCAAAACGAGAGACAATGAATTTAATATGAGCAATCGATCAGTAACTGTAAGTAGTTTTTGAAGTCATTGTTTTAGTTTACAATACAGTTACTAACCATGCCACTGACGTGGGATGGACCAAACTTGAGGGACCAAACAATCGGTCAATTCTTGATTGTTGTTTAACTCTTCTTGACATTGTAAACCGAAAATTCTTTTGAATAAATACTTTGAATGAATATTGCTTTTTACACTTTTGAGTATTAAAGTAAAACAGGGTCGACTAACGATCTGAAACAAATGAAACAAAAGGGTATATTACATACTTTTAGTGTGGTTTATAAAATAACTTGTATGTTCAGTCAGTTAGCTTTGGGAGCGGGGCTTTCTGGTTTAGAGTGGTTCTGGTTTAGGGGGTTCGATCGAACCCCTGAACCCCCCCTGGATCCGCCACAGATATACACCTCCATGCCCAAGAGAATCACCTCCGTGATGAGCTCAGCTACTCGGAGGGGCCCCGACCACAGAAATAGTAATCATTCCATTAGAAATCAGAACAGTATTCCCTAAGGGCCTCCCAATCAGCGGTGCGAAAGTTCCAAAAGCGTCTCCTCTTGGGAGGATTCAAAAGCTGAATTGTAGCGATAGGAGAGGAAACAGATATAAGATTGTGGTCAGAGGATCCCAACGGAGAAAATGTTTGACAGAGTAAGAAGAAAGATGAGTGGTTAGAAATAAATCCAGAATGTTGGGCCTATCTCCAAGGAGATCTGGGATACGAGTAGAGTACTGTACAATCTGCTCTCGGTCATTCAGGGTAGAAAAGTTGTAAGCTAGTTTACAGGGATGTCAGCAAAAGGAGAGTAGGATGAAATGTATTCCACTTTGGAAGTAATGTAGTCAAAGAGTTTTGGTTAGTCAGTAGAATCGGGAGAAAGGTAGACAGCGCAGATGTATTTAGTTTGAGATTGGCATGTAAGTCTAGGCAGAGGGTGTAGAATTCGGAGGATTCAAGTTCGGGAATACGAGAGCAAGTAAGGTCGTTACGCACATATACGTAACATCCACCTTTGGAATGAAGCCGATATAAAGTAGGAGGGTACAAGAAAGGGGTTGTTGTCAGTCGTTCCTGAGTTTCAGTGAGGAAGAGGTGAGGTTTAGAGGAGGAGAGATGATGTTGAACAGATTGAAAATTTGAGGGAGGCCACGAATGTTGCAAAAATGTCTGAAAAGTGAATCCGGCAGAGGCTTAGAACATCTCGAATGGTCAGCAACAGAACCAGCCCCACTGTCCGGGTCTGCATTCCCGGTATCGGCAGCGGTGGAACCAGAAGTGGGGACATTTATGGTCCTCTCTCCACTCCGAGGCTCTTGAGGTCGATGCCATTTTTTTTTTAAATTTTGAAAAGATTATGTAGTGTGTAAGATGCATGTATATGTAGTGAGAGAAGTGTGCGTTTGAGAGCATGCTGGACTGCTCACATGGTAGATGAGATACTGAAAAAGATCAGTTAAGGAGGGCAGTGACAGGAAAAACGGGAGTTCCAGCGCTCCAGCATTTGCTCGCAAATACCACGCCACCCAAAAGCATCCGACGTGTACGGCTGTTTAGTTCTGCAAAAAATGTAATTACCGACACGTAATCATTTAGCTCCTGACGCTGCTGAACGACTAATTTTTTTACACGATAAGCTACTTGTCTGAAATTTCAATTATTAGGTTTTGTTTTTGTAGTAATTACACCAGTACACATTTGAAAACTTGTCGATCGATTTTTACAAACTAGTTGGTGATTCTATATAATTTGAGTGTGCTGATTTCAAAAATATAGTTAGTTTTTCCCTATCACGTATGGTTTTCTTACTACAGGGTGTGTCATAAATCCCCCATTTATCCCCAAATGTGAACCATCTTATCGAGACCGACATTGGATTGCACATGCTAAACCATAAATTTTGTTGTTATAGACTACAGTAACGCTTACATAATAATGTAGGGTAAATATATATAACAACCAGTCCCGTTCCCAGCAAAATATTCTCTCCCCTCCCATCAATGGGTGGTTAACATTTGGGGACAGATGAGGTATTACAACGCCCCTTGTAGCACGAAATCTTTAGGTGATAGAGTAAAACCTAATTAAAGCAGAATTAAATAGCTCCTAGCTCTTGGACAAGCATATTGATTGTTTATGAAAGAATAAAAAAATAACTGAAAGAAACAAAATATATTTACCTTCTTTACTTGCAAACATTTCAGGACTTATTCCAAAGACTTAAGACTACGAAGGTATGTGTCGGATGCCAATAAATTGTTCTCCTGCAATCTAGACCCCAAAAGTTCTGCAGAGTCCTTAGGCAGATTCAAATCCCTGACTAAGTCATTTAGTTCGGCTTGGGTTAATGGTTTAGGATCTCGGTCAGCTGTTGGCTGTTCATAAACATCATCATTGTCTGGATTTGGAGCTGAATCAGAATCTGAATTGTATTGATCCAGACTCTCGGGTGGGCGGGGAATAGGAACTTCTGGACCATGGGGTACCGGCCTTATTGCAGATGGAAGACTTGGGTATTGAAGGCTCTCTTTATTCTTTGCATTATAACCTTTAACATTGCAAGAACAGAAGTAGCAGTCGTCGGTATGGTTTCTAGGCTCGCGCCATACCATAGGGATCCCAAATGGCAAACTTTTCTTTTCACCTTTGCTCCAATTCCTTAGTGCCGCAACACACGTAAGACAAACCTTGTGTGGAGCCCAACTTTTGTCTTGATCTCCTAATTTAATTCCAAAATAAGCATGATAAGCTCTCTTAATGAAGGTCGTTACATTTGTCCTTTGTTTTACAACATACTGACCACAAATATAACAAAATATGTCGGGACTATGGGTACATCCTCTAGAAGCCATTATTAAAATTTTAAAGACGTAATGTTAGAATTATCTATCTGAAAAATATGAAAAAACGAAATTAATTAAAGATAAAAAAGGTAAAAAATTACAAAACGCCCCAAAATTGTTTTGCTAATAACTTTAAAACTGTGGGTGATAGAAAAAAACTGGTAGCATTTTTTAATTCAGCGCAGCGAACTGCTTCAGAATCACAACTCAAAATAAAGAAATCGATTTTCATGCAGACCGGTGTTATTATTACTGTCTATTCATTTTTTGTAAGGTTATTACTTATTAGTATCACTATATTAAATTAAATTTGTTTGTAATTATTATTTGAAATAAAAAATACATTTTAAATTCCATTTCCTAAATCACATTATTTACCCTAATTACACTGTTTAACAATGATTTTGTCTCAGGAAAAGTTTTGTCATTATTATAGTTTTTAACGCTGATTACAAAAATGGTCTTATTATTTTCTTATCACATATAGTATTTGGGAAAGTTTCATTTTTTGTTTTGGAAAAATATTAAATTTTTGTAGTAAAAGCTGTTCATTTATTTTATTATCTCGCAACTCTGACCACATGTGATGTTTGTCTTATTACGTCGTGTGTATTGCTACTCTTATAGTACGTGTCATGTTAATATTTTGTAATATTTTGTATAATATTTAATTAAGTATATCCAATATACAATATTATGCATATTATATACAATATACAATAATTGTATGATATTTTTTAAGATTTCATGGAAACTATGCGCCAGAATGAATAACATTTTCGGAATCAGCAGCGTCGACTTCATATAGACCAGCTTTGTTTGTTGCTGAGACAGAATAAAAGTAAAAATTTGTCGTTTAGTGTTATCAAATATTCGGTATTCGGTTAAAAACATAAAAACTATTCGGCCGAATACTGAATACCGAATATTCGAAACATCCTTAATATACTAGGGGCACTCAATATATTTGCCCCACCCTTGTTTCTTAGCTAAATAATAGGCCATGGGGCTGAAATGTTTTTTGGGCCGTAAGTTTGAACTTTCTGCGTTCACATAACCGGATTTTTCCAGTTTGAACCTTCCCCTCCTTGTATAAAACCGCTTTTAAACGCCCTTGTATGAAACCGATGGTTAACGCACTTTCGAAAATGGCGTCTGACAGTGATGTGCGTCGTAAACAGAGAGCTGTTATCGAGTTCTTAACCGCAGAGAAGGAAACAGTTGGAAATATTCACAAACGTCTACAAAACGTTTACGGAGATGCTGTTGTTGATCGAAGCACAGTTGGACGCTGGTCTAAACGTGTGAGATCATCGGAGAGAGGGAGAGCCAGCCTCGATGATGAGCCACGCAGCGATCGCCCGGCATCGGCTGTGACATCTCACACTGTGCAACGTGCTAACAGCATCATTCGATCAAATCGGCGCGTCACATACAAAGAGCTATCACTGGACCTAGGAATTAGTGAAGGAAGTGTAAATACGATAATTCAGCAACTGGGATACTCAAAAGTGTGTTCACGGTTTGTTCCTCGCGAACTGACTGAAGATCACAAAGCGGAAAGAAAAGAAATTGCTTCTGAGTCGGTAGTTTGATACAAGACAGAAGGGGATGACTTCCTTTCACGAATTGTGACTAGGAATGAGACTTGGGTCCACCACTTTGAACCTGAAACAAAACGCCAATCCATGGAGTGGCATCACGCAGACTCCCCACACAAGAAAAAGTTCAAAATAGTTCCATCTGCAGGAAAGGTTATGGCCACCATCTTCTGGGACATGAAAGGGGTGATTTTGGTGAACATTATGAAGAAAGGACAAACAATCAACTCAGAGGCATATATTGCTACCCTTCAGAGACTCTAGAGACGTATAAAGCGAGTTCGACCGGAGAGAAAACTGGAAGACGTCCTTCTTTTGCACGATAACGCAAGACCACACAACAGTTTGCAAACAAGAGAGGCCATCACAAAAATGCGCTTGACTATGTTACCCCACCCTCCATACAGCCCGGATCTGGCACCTTCAGATTTCCATTTGTTTGGGCCAATGAAGGATGCTATTCGTGGAAGAAAGTTTCAGAGTGACGATGAGGTTGTTGAGGAGGTTAAGAGGTGGCTCCAGCGGAACCCAGCGGACTTTTACCAGCAAGGAATAAAGGCCCTTGTTTCGAGGTGGAGGAAAGCCGTAGAAAAGGATGGAGACTATGTGGAAAAATAAAAACTTGTCAAAAAAGTATGTAACTACTCGTGTACAAAATTTCTGGAACTTACAAGGAAACTTGGAAGGAAAAAAAAAGGTGGGGCAAAATATATTGAGTGGCCCTCGTTATATAGTGCTCATAAATTATCTTTACAAATTCAATTCAATTTGTAAATTTATAGACACCATATATATATATATTTTTTTTTTTTGTGGTGGGCAAGACACTTGCTGTCTTTTCTGGGTGAAAGAGAGAGCCAAAGCAATGTGATAGATTTAAAGTAAGTTCTCCAACTCCGACAAGTTACCATGGTAACCAAAATATTAGTTTTGAGGGAATTTTGAGGGAAACCATTCATTTCGAAACATACTTCAGAAAACAATAACTAGCCAGTGCTTTTTAAATTAAAAAGAACTTTCATAATGTGTATGGGGTGGTAAACAATGATTGAATCTTTCAGGATCCATCCTGAAAGACCGAGTGGAATCCCTGATGCTTGCTGAACCACCAGCCACCCGATTCTGCCACCGGACCATGGAGCAGCACATCAAAACAATCCTCCGAAATCTTGAGTACGACACTGACCTTTTCGAGTCTCTCCTCACCTCCTACCTACCCTTGCCGATTTGAAGCCTTCCGCCAAGCACAAGGAGGCAACACCAACTATTGAGTGGTTTTGTTTAGACGTAGAATTAAATTGTCTAAAAGATGCAACAATCAGTTTTCTGTACCTCTATTAATTTCATCTGTGCATGGAGTGGGGGGGGGGTCAATCATTGTTTACCACCCCTTACACTATTTTTCAAATTTTGTTAGCAAATAAATGCTATCGTCTAAAACGCACATGCTGGTTGCCATTATAACTGGAAGACGTTGAACAACTTAAGTGTATGAAATTGAGTTGTGTCCGTTGTTCATTCACGGAAAGATGACAGGACCATTCATATATATATATATATATGAATAAAACCACGAAGGGAAAAGAAACACAAAGTGGTGCTCAAGCGCTTTCGTCTAATGACATCCTCAGGAACACTGGAGTGAAAGGAGAGTTCAAGGCAATATATAGGTTACAAAAATAAACATATATATATATATATAATATATATATATATATATATATATATATATATAGATAGATAGATAGTAAGTATAGAAAAAATTGTGGGAGGAGCAAACACATTTGTATGGAAAAATGACACTTTTAGCACTTTGGCCGAAATTCAACATAAATTCAAATGATTTGTTTATGAAACAGGTCACAAAAGAATAAAGAAATAAAAATAAATATAAATTGGAAAAAAAAATTACAAAATAATGCCTTAGTGATATATACGTCACAGCCTAAATAACCATAAAGAAATAAACCAACAGATAAAAAACCAAAAATTGTAAGTGGAGTCTACAAATTCAAGCTCAAAAGGAAAGTTTACAATCAATTTAATAGATGATGCCAAATTGATATATATGTCACAAAGAAATAAAGAAATAAACCGAAAAAAAAATAATAAATTGAAAAATAAATTTTAAGAGAGGCACACAAATTTATAAGGGAAAAAATTACCAAAGGTTTTTTAGTTATTGTCTGAATCATGCATACTATGGTCACAAACGAATAAAAAAGTACAAGTAAATATAAATTGGAAAACAAAATGATGCCTAGATGATATATAAAGAACTATAAAAATATATACAACATATATAAGGTATATATGCGAAATATAAACGCAATATATAAGGAATATATATATATATATATATATATATATATATATATATATATATATATAATATATATATATATATATATATATGCATAAGGGAAAAATTACCAAAGGTTTTTATAATTATTGTCTGAAAAATCGGTAGGTCACAAAAGAATAAAGAAATAAAAATAAATATAAATTGGAAAAATTACAAATAATACAACTACACATGTATACCCGCATAAC
>JAJOZX010003363.1:337500-362500 GCA_023014485.1 Bathynomus jamesi | reverse complement strand
TTTACACGCGTTTGCAAATCCTTTCCCGTCTGACCTATGTAAAAGGAATCACATTGCTTACACCCAATTTTATAGATAATGCCTAAATTATTGGTAGGGCTATTTTTTACTATGATGTTTTTCACAATATTGTTATATGAAAAAACTACACTGATATCCAAAAGTTTAAGTACATCAGCAATGCCTACGAAGCCCGGGAAAAATGGAAGTACTAAAATATTCTTTGACAAGGTGCGAGTGTTATTATTCACACGATAGAAGGTTCGTTTAGCCTTATTAAGACAAGATTCCATGAACGCAGATGGGTAACACAGCTCACTTCCAATACCGTTGATATTTTCCAGTTCGGCATCGATGTATTCCGGACTGGCGATCCTAAGAGCGCGGAGAAACATTGAGGAAAATATGGCCTTTTTAATAGGGGTGTCATGTCCAGAGTAAAAGTGTACGTAGGACAAATTGTTTTTTTTTTTCCGATAGACACTAAACTTAAAACCCGGGCTATCCCTATGAACACGCACATCCAAAAACGGGATTGAGTTGTCTTGTTCCACTTCTAAAGTAAATTTAATGGAGGGGACTTGGTCATTTAACTGAAGGAGGAAGTCATCCAGGTCACGATTCATGGGCCAGATACACAAAATATCGTCGACGTACCGCAACCAAGGGATGCCAACCCCCAGGATTCTCGGAATGTAAGTAATTTAAAAAAACTCCATATAAATATTGGAGAGAAGGGGCGACAAAGGGTTGCCCATAGCCATCCCTAAAACTTGTTGATAATGCTCGCCATTGAAAGTGAATTTACAATCCTTGATACAAAGCTTAATAAGTTCCAAAACAGTGTGTGCAGGTAATGGCACTGATCAATCTATCGTTGGTATTAATGCAAACATTATTCAATTTTTCAGTAAGATCCATGGATTTTTTTACGTGTGAATCAGAGACAGTTCCAAGAATGGGGGACAAAACATTAACAAGCCATTTGGAGAGTTTATAGGTAATAGAGCCCACCGAGCTAATAATAGGGCGCATAGGGTTGTCCAGTTTGTGGGTTTTAATAAGACCATAAAGGTAAGGCAGAGAAGGTGAAATGGACAAAAAATATTTTTCACGTGTCACTTTGTGAAATAATTTTCATATATATATATATATATATATATATATATATATATATATATATATATATATATATATATATATATATAGAGAGAGAGAGAGAGAGGAGAGAGAGAGAGAGAGAGAGAGAGAGAGAGAGAGATAATTTTTTTCTGGTGTTATTATAAAGAAAGAAATGTCTCAAAAATAAGAATCAAATTGGAAAGATTTGTGCAGTTTCAAAGCACTGATTACCGTTTCATGCAGAGTATCCTAAACGAACGTTTTTTCATTAACATTTAGTGTCCAGCGGTAATTTACTGATTTGTTTTTCATTAAAGCCAGACGATTTTTTTTCAGTCTCGGAAAACATCTCTACAAATTAGAGGTTTAATTAATACCTGTTCGGTACTTTTTTCGGGATCATTTCAAAACAACTTTTATGGAAATTGATGTTATAAGAATATTTATGATTTTTTTCATACAGCTAATTTATAGCATTAATTACCATTTTATAATATATACTCGTATATATATATATATATATATATATATATATATATATATATATATATATATATATCCCCGCAAAGGGATTCTAAGCTCGTGCTCTTGAGTGCTCTTTGTGTTCGTTTGTACGTGCTTGTTCCTGGAGGTTTCACGTGCGTCCTCCCGGCCCTAGCACCCAAGGATGATGGGGCCCGACCTTGCAGTCCTTGTCATCCTTGGTCTTTTTTCCACTTCGACTGTCCCCTCCACCCTTGCTTTTTCCTCTTTCTTTCCTCTCACTTTTTCTTTGTTTTTCTGCCGAGATATGCCCTTTTCAATAGAGGCGAATCGGTTCTTCCCGAACTTTAAAAAAAAAAAAAAAAAAAAAAAAAAAAAAATATATATATATATATATATATATATATATATATATATATATATGTGTGTGGTGTGTGTGTGTGTGGTGTTACGCGTAATCGGTGAAATTGCGTATTTCATGAAATACGCAATTTCGCTCTGCCAATTTCATAAAATGGACAGAGGAAAAACTAAGAGTTCAACTATCAGTTGCAAACTATATTTCAAATATACTTAAAGCAAATTATACACGCAATTACCTAACCTATTTTGATGCGTTTTTGCACGTATGGTGTGGGTGGCACGAGTTGTTACAAAGGTCTTCAGCTTTTAGACAGGAGCATCTTTGGTCAAACAGCTGGTTGGGGAGTTAGGTTAGGTTATGAAATACTTGATATTTTGTGATGATATTTTCGTTTAAATTTAATTAAATGGCAAAAATTCAATTCTGAGACTTCTCAAGGACAGGACAACATCTAAAAGACAAATATTTTTGTCTCTGATAAAAATTAACAAACTTTTTAGCGGTACACGAACCGTTAGGAATCTTTAATAGAAAAGAATAGCTATATGCGTACGGCTGCTTAAGTATTTCATAACCTAACCTAACCTAACCTAACTGCAGAACCAGCTGCCTGACCAAAAGATGCTCCTGTCTGAAAGCTGGAAACCTTTGTAACAGTTCGTGCCACCCACGCCATATTCGCATGTGCAAAAACGTATCAAAATACTGTCGGTTAGGTACTTGCCTGTATATTTTGCTTAAAGTATATTTTAAATATAATTTGCAACTGACAGTTGAACTTCCAGTTTTTCCTCTGCCTATTTCATGAAATTGGCAGAGCGAAATTGCTTATTTCATAATATATATATATATATATATATATATATATATAGAGAGAGAGAGAGAGAGAGAGAGAGAGAGAGAGAGAGAGAGAGAGAGCTTATTCTTAGAGAATAATTAGTGCCCAGATAAAAGAGATATAATTACTAACCTGTTTGTGTCGTATAATTAGGTGAATGGAGGTCGGTGCTTGCAGTGCTTGCAGTCACAGTTATTCTTCAAATGTGGGTAGAGTTAACAAATACTCCAAAACACGCCAAGGCTTTCCCCGTGGAACCCTTTTACCTACATCGATTCACCCCATAGAGCCCGCTAAATAATACCACCGTATTCAGGGCATGCGAGGTCAAATTCGCGAATGAAGTCATCAATGTTCGTGACAAGTGTGACTAATCCATTCGTCTCTTGTGACCTCAATGACAACCTGCCTTAATTACCGGCTTTCGAATAGGGAAAAGTCCTTTAAATTTTGGGTAAAGAGAGGAAAACATTTAAAAAAATATGGGAAATAATTAATTGTATACATCTTACTTGGTGTAAGACTGATCCGTATCGATTCATTACGAATATCGGGGAAAAATATACGTATAACCACATATTTTATCTACATACTTAAGTATAGTCGAATTATCGAACTACCGAGCCTTATTATCGTATTATCGTATGAATTTTCTAAAATGTTTTCCCACGCAATTATTCGTTATAATGGCAAATGGCATGCTGCCCTTTACCGTTATCGTCTTTTAAAATGAATACCGAGACATTTTATGACGTAAATAAAGCTTCTTAATACACGTGACGTAATGACATGTCAGCAGGAGCATTCATACGTCATCAAAACACGTTACAAAGAGTTTGGTACGCTTGTTATGTTTGATCGAAATAGAGGACAAAGAGTAAAGTGTACATACCGAAAGAGCATTCGGAAGAAATAATTTCATATCTTTTTATATGAGCTTGTATTTAATGATTTTCAGCGATACATTTTTCGATACATTTCGATACATTTTTCGATACATTTGAGACAATGTAATATTTGCGTTATAATTAATTGGAAAATTCAGAGAAAAATACCAACCAAAATAAATAAATATATAATGCATCTACAGAGCTCGTACCTACAATAATTTCCAACAACGCACGAGAGAAAGAAATTTAAAAATAAAATAATTTTTAATTATTATGTTTTAATCCATCATTTGGAGTTTTAAAAGAAAATGTTCTTATTTTCACGGTTATCAAGATCTTTCAAAAGGGTAATTTTCACTAACTCTTTTGAGTTTAAGAATTAAAAGAGGACAATTCTACGGAACTTCTACAAGCATCGGTACCTGTCATCAACAGGTGAAGTCAAAAGAGCGGTTTCAAATGAAGCCTTCAAATCCATTGTCACGCGGCAGCTAATTGAAGAAAAAGAAAATCTCCTTCTACCTGGTCTCAAACGCCGAACCAATTTTTTCAAGTCTTCCATTCTATAGCGTCATTGGACACTGTACATTCTGATTGGTTAAACCATTAATGACGTCATACTACGTCACGATATACTTTGTTAAAACCATTCTTATTGGTGGAACAAATGAGTCTAAATACAAATTTTGTTTATCATTTTTGTCTTTCACGTAGCGTTTGAATCTACCTCATTCCTGCGGTGTAGAAGAATGGCAGAGGAGGTATTACAAACCATTCGGCAGGTAATAAGGTGTTAATGTCCAAGGTGTGAAATAGAGTAAGGGAGAAAATAAAGACATTAAAAAAAAGAAAATCTGGAAAAAAGAGAAATAGGGAATGGTGGAAGATGAATGAGACGAAAGAGGATCCGTAGAGAAAAATAAATCTTTGTTCTCGTAATTTTCCTTTTTTCTAAATATTTTCTGCGTTTCAATACACAATCATTTATATACAGTGTGTCCCAAAAAATGTATACACACTTTAGTTGCAAATAGTACAAATACAGTATGGGTATTATTGATGTTTTTCTGTGTTACATGAAAGTCTACTAGTGCAAGTGTTTAGAACTGTAAGGAGTGTCATTTTGCACTTTTATGTACGTACCTCACCCGCATACTGGTAAGCACGTACGAACAGAGGCCAACCCAAGTGTTTACCTCCCTGTCCTGCTTCAGCGTTCTTCATCGTCCACTGCGCCGTTGTTTGGCTTATGTATAGTACTTGACACACACGTTTTCTAGCTCTTTTGTCTTATGCCTGTGTTACGTTTTGTTTTATCGTTAATATTGCTGTAAGCAACGCATCTCACGGCTGCACCCATTAGCTATAATTTGAGCACGGCTTTCTTAATAGGGGTGGGAGATACTGTGCGTGTTTTTTTACTTAATCATATACAAACGTACTGTTATCAAAGAGCTACTGTGTGTGTTACTTTGTTTGTGCTGTCCTAACTCCGACTACTTAGTAGACAACTTGCATGTTTATATCATTTTCTTTCTTTCATGACGCAGTTGTGTACAGTATAGACGTTCTCGAAACTCCAGCCAGCCACTCTCCCCACCAGCATCCCTATCCACTGCTGGGGCCTACTTGCAGTACGTACTCCATTATTTAAAGACGGACACGCTCGTTGTGCCTTGGGTAACGAGTTTTAGAACCCTTTCGGAGTTGGGTAATCCGTTACAGGTTTTAATATAAAACGTAATAAATGAAAAAAGAAATTATTCAAATAAGTGTATTTGTTTGGTTAAAAATATTACCGGAAAGAATTAAGTAATTTTAAAAACAATGTTTGGATCACCTGAAGATCAGGGCCCCCAGCCTTCGTTAGTTAGCCTTGTAAGGCTAACTAACGAAAATATCACGACCTAACCTAACCAATCGTTAGTTCAACTGTACGCCCTTGACGATTGGTTAAGTCGTGATATTTTCGTTAGTTAGCCTTATAAGACTAACTAAAGAATGCTGGGGGCCCTGATCTTCAGATGATCCGAATATTTTATTTAACTCTAACTTTATAGGTACTTTTCCATTATACTTCCGCAATTTTAATAAGCCCCCAATGTCAATCGCCCTTGATGAATGGTTACGTTTATTGACGATTGGTTAATTTAAGTCGGAATATTTGCGTTAGTTTTAACGAAAATATCACGACTAAACCTAACCAATCGTCAATTTGCGGGGATATAACGTAACGGAAATGTATCACTTTATAACATATTCAATTGTGCACATTGTACATATTTTACATGTACAGAAATACCGTATTTCCCGGCGTATAACGCACACTTTTTTTTTCCCCCAAAATACTCCAAAAATCACCCTGCGTTAAAATTAACTTGTTAAAATTGTACATGTGAAGTGAGGTAGGAGGTATATTTCTTCATAAATGTTTATTTTCCTAAATTTTCTCTTCAAAATAATTTTCTCTTCAAAATTAGGGTGCGCGTTATACGCCGGGAAATACGGCGACATTCAATGCCCAGAACTCTGTGGATAACACCATTTCTTTATACAATATAAGCGAAATGAAGATACTCGGATCGGGGGTTGGACTCCCGATGGTGCTGGCTGATAATAATTATCCAGGAATTAGCGTAATGAGCCGCGTTCGTCTATCCTGAGCTGCACGTCAGTTCCTGGCCCCTCCTTAATCATTATTACTGTTGTTATTAATGTATGCCATTCCGAGTTGTGGGTGAGTGTCACACATTTGCTATTTATCGTTTTTTTTTCTATTCTCGTCTTATTAAATGAAGATAAACTAAGTCTCAAATAGATCTTTATTAAATCTAGGAACAACAAACAACCCAATGGAAAAAGAATAAATTTTGAAAATCTAAATAAAATATACTCTTACTTTATGTTACTTTATGAGGGTTTGAACGACGGTTCAGGATCGATCTGCGGTCTACTCCTCCGCAGCATCCCGCTTCATTTGCGGGGTTTGGTAAAGGAGGGAATTGTTTTCCGATCTCCTCCTGCCTTCGTAGCCAGCCACGAATGGCTGGTCAGGGGACTTTGAGCAGGAATCTGTCCAGCTGGTTCTTGAAGTTATTATACTCTGTATATACATTTATTATCTTCGGTACAGTAAAATGACCGGACGTTTCAGCGTTCTAATAATGCATACTAAAAATAAATTAACATCTTATTATCAATATTAATAATAAACTAAGTTAACGTGGAAATTTTTTTTAAAAATATATACATACACATTTTCTTGAAAGCTCTTATAAAGTTACCTTAGCGAATATCATTTGTTCAATTTAAGCCAAGTATAGTTTGATCGACATGAAACAAAAGTAGTTTAATCTGAAACATGTTTAATGATAATGAAAACAGTTTTTTTGTTCGTTTTAGTTTTTAAGTGTATCTTCAAACTAAGCAACTCGCATTACTGATGAATTATATTTCATTTTTTAAGAAAGTATCGTTATGTGAGAAGTGTACAAATAGACATGTTCATCTCATCCGACACTCTACACTTGGGGTATATGACCCACAAACTTTTCATGAAAGGTACGTAACACTAGACCCTTGAATGAAGGTAGGATGCTAATATAATGATTTGTGATTCATATGTATCCCTATATGTATAATTTATCCGAGTGTATCCAGATAGCTCTCAACTTCAAACATCGTGCCCCCACCCAATGAAGAATGGGAAATATGTATTTAGGTAGAGTGTATTTATTTATGTATATATGTAATAATAACACTTCATTTACAAATATATATACAACTCGTTAACCTCCTCGTTGCGGTTCTGTGCGTCGGTCTCTCTTCATACGAAGGTCAAGCTGGTGGCCCCGCCTCTAGGTGGAGGAGCGAGTTGCTCTCTTGCGCTCTCCATCGCACATAGCCAGGTACACCCGGCTCATCTGGTACCGTCCTGAGCCAGGCATCTAGTCTTCTCTTGAAGACTTTAACTTTGACTCTTGTAACGTTTCTGAGGTCCTTAGGAAGCTGGTTAAAAAGTCTTGGCCCCTGACAACCAAGCTATTTTCCTTCAGAGTTGAGGAGGTCCCTCGTCGGGCCTTTAATTTGGGAACACTACACATTCTACCTCTCTTGTTTTCCAGCGTTGTTTGGATGGTAATTGGGTTTAGTTTGAGGTTTGGTACCAGTTTTTCGATCATTTTCCATATGTAGATTATGGTATACCTCTCTCTTCTTCTTTCCAGGGAGTACAGATTTAGTTTACGTAGTCTTTCCCAGTAGTTGAGTTCTTTGCAGCCATCAGTTTTGGCTGTGAAATGTCTCTGCGTTTCTTCTAGTTTATTAATTTCTTCCTTTTTATATGGGAACGTCAAAACTGAGCAGTATTCAAATTTTGGTATAATCAGTGTTCTCAGCATGGGAATCATTACTATCTTGTGTCTCCTTAGTACCTGTCCCGCGACTCTTTTTGCTTTGTTTATTACTATCTGATTTTGTGTCTCGAATTTGGCATCCTCGGTCATTATTACTCCCAAGTCGACCACTTTCGTGCTTCTCTGAATTTCCTATATATCTGGAGCATAATATGCAGTCTTTTTAAGTTCCTCATTTCTACCATATCTCAAGAGCTGAAATTTCTCGGTGTGAAATGTCATATTGTTGTCTTCTGACCATTTGTATATTTTGTTTGTGTCCCTCTGCAAGGCCTCCATTTCATTTGCATCGCTGATTTTTCTGCTGATCTTTGCATCGTCCGCAAATGGTATTATTATAGTGTTGCTGTTAACTCCACTGTCTATGTCTTTTAGCATGATAATGAACAGGAGTGGGGCCAGCACTGTACCTTGTGGTACTGAGCTGCGTACTGCTGGTTGATGATGATGATACACCTTGAATTATGACCACCTGTAGTCGTTTTCTGAGGAAGTTGTAGATCCATTTTCTCACTTTGCCTGTTATTCCCATATGTTTCATTTTATGTGCTATTATACCATGATCGCACTTGTCGAAGGCTTTAGCAAAATCCGTGTATATGACATCATAGTTTTCATTGCCTTCAAGTGCATCTAGGATATTGTTATAATGCTCTATAAGTTGTGATAGGCATGATCTTCCCGATCGGAATCCGTGCTGATTTTCGTTGAATTTTTCCAGTGACTCCAAGAAGTTGTAGATTTTCTCTCTGACTATTCTTTCAAATATTTTGGTGAGGTGGGACGTCACTGACACTGGTCTATAGTTCTTTGCTTGAGATCTATCCCCGCCTTTTATATAGGGACAATGTTTGCTCTTTTCAAGATGCTCAGTATTTACCCAGTGTCTAGGGATCTTCTCCATATCCAGTATAAGGGTATAGCAATTTCATTTTTACAGTTTTTAATTAATAGTGCGTTCCATTTGTCCGGACCTGCAGCTGAATGTGATTTCATTTGTCCTATAGCTCTCGCTACATCATCTGGGGTAAAATCAAAGTCTGTTATACATTCTCCTTGCAATTTCTCTTCGAAGAATGCATCTATGTCAGGTATCGCTTTGTCACGTTTTTGGGGTACTGAAGACCAATTCATACTGGGCTCTCACTGTTTCAGATATTTCTTTAAGATCGTATGTTAGTTCATTATTTCCTTTCCTTAAGGGCCCGATAGCAGCGCGCGTTTTTGTTTTCCTTTTCGCATAGCTGTAGAAGTATTTTGGATTTTCCTTTATTGCTTCATATTTCCCTATCGATACTCTCCAGTTTTTCTTGTATTACTTTCCTGGCATTGTTGTCTCCGCAATTTGCTAACTTCGTCGCTACTCTCTTTTGCGGAATATTCTTCTTTTCTGCCTCTCTAGCCAGTTCCTCTTTCCTTTTGGCTGTGCCTTCGGAGCATATTTTTCCAAAATTCTCAACGTCTTTTCTTCCAAGGTTGTTAGCATTTCCTCAGATGTTTTATTCTTTAAAACTGTTCTCCACTCTATTTGGGCCATGTGTGATCTGATTTCTTCCCAATTTATGGTCTTGGAGTTTAGGGTAAAAGCCCCAAATTTGCTTCTTCCTTCCGTATGTGTATTGTCTTTTAAAGTTATCGTCATATTTGTTGATAACTCGATTATATTGTGGTTTGAGATAATAGTTGGGGTTATTTTTATACCGGCAATCAAGTTCGTGTTATTTGTGAGTACCAGATCTAGGCAGTTAGTTTTCCTGGTATTTTCTGTTATCTCCTGTGTCAGCATGTACTCGTTTGGTGAGAGCCATCAACATTTTTGCTTGCACCTGGTCCTCTCTTGTGCTCCCACTTATCTTGCTGTATAAATATATTTCTTCCCACCTTTTTGTATTTTATAAATGGGACATTAAAATCGCCACAGAGTATCATATTAGGGGATGGCGAGTTTAGGAACTTTATTAGGGTTCTGATATCATCAATGGCATCCGAAAATTTTTCATTTGGAGGTCTATAGATGACTATCAGTATCACGTTTAGTGTCTCTATTTTCACTGCAAGGGTTTCCACGAGGCTGTTGCATTTACTTATTACCTTCTCTGTCATATGCCTCTCACGTATATAAATAGCACAGCCACCTTTACGTCTCGCTGTTCTATCCGCTCTTAGTAAGTTGAATCCATCGATATGCAATTCTTTCTTATCGATACAGTGTTCGCAGTTATCACAGTTTCCTTGGCAATCTTTAAGATGTGTTTCTGTGAGGCATGCGATGTCCGCCCTTGTTTCATCCATAAAACCTTTCAGGTACAAAACTTTGTTTAGAGAATTGTTCGGTTTTATTCCTTAAATATTTGCCAGGACAATGCTTATGTTCTTTGTTTTGCATTGCTTCTTGTGCATTTTAAGTTCGTTGTCCTTTAGTATCGCGTGTTTTGTAGCCTTGTGGTCCTCCGAGGTGGGTCCGTTCCCGCCTACCTGTTCTGGTAGCTTCTTGCCATGTAGCGTTCCGGCTCGAGGGTTCCCAGCTGTGTCAGCTGCATGTGCTGTATGAGACTTAGCAGCCGTATTGTGTCCGAGATGTTGAAAAAATTTTGTGTGCTATTTGTGTTTTGTTTGCTATTTAGGTACATATTTTTTTCTCACATTCCTTCTGTTGTCATTTGAAACTTGTCCTTTGTCCTTTGAACTTGTTGGGAGATGATGGTAGTAGTATTTTCTCCCGTACTGGCAGGTTCCATATGTCGCGTAGGTCTTGCAAATGTCCGGATGGTAGAATTTGCAGCTTCTACCAAATTTGTAGTGACCATTATTGTAAAATTAGTTGCACACAGCAGGGTGTTTGTAAATACATTCTCCTCCCTTATATCTGCAAGTCCCTTTCACATAGTGTTTACATATATGATAGTTTCTTCCCAATTTTTACTTGGGGCCTTTGTTTTTGGTGGTTTCAGTATGATTTCTTTATTGTCTACTTGTTTTTTCCTATTGCTGCTAATGACCTTTGTTTGAAATCTTTGGATTTGGTTTTGTGCCTCTGTTTCCTCTGTTGGTGCTTCTTTTATTTCTATTATTTCTGCTTTTTCTGGTCTTTTTTTCCTGTTCGTTTTTCGCAGTTTCCTCTTGTATTATCTTCGTTCCTCCTATTTTTTCTCTCTGTTCGCTATTCATAAACTCCTCTTTTGCCTTTTCCTCATAGTCTCGTTCTGCTTTAAAAACCGCAAAAGAGTTTATTTAGATTATGCAGCTTTTGCAGAAGAACTTGATTCCATTCAATTGTTTAGCGCATGTTATAAGAGAGATTTCTTATAACAGGCATTGAAATTCGACTGAGGTCTGGCAAAGATCGCAGCGAAATGCCTTTGATTCATCTGTTTCTTTTTTACAGTATCCACAGGGTTGTATGAATTGATTGACCATTGCCATGTTTCTATTGGTATGTAAATAAATGATTGTGCACGAAATATTAACTCAAAATGGTAATTTATTAGGTAAGGTATTTGATTTGACTTTAGAAATGAAGGAGGGAAAGTTTTTTCCGTTATTGCGTGTGGTGGGGGATAGGGGATGTGGCACGCTGTAGATTCTCACTGATTGATGCCTTGGAGTGTACAGTGGGGGATAACTGAGCGATATTTTCTTTCGATTGGCAGTTAGATTTTCTCAGAGAGAAAACACTCGGAAAAAACGTTGTATAGATTAATTTGCTTTAATTTTATTTGCTTTATTTCAACATACGCCACTATTTCACCACTTAAAGAGACATACAACTGTATTCACTGAATATTCACTCAGAAATTGGCACTGAATATGCATTGAAAAAAAAATAATATATATATATATATATATACACTGCATGTAATATTAATATTACATAATGAAAATTAAATGCATTTATTTGATTTAATCTCAATACAAGACAAACCATAAAGTTTTTATCTATTTCCATTTGAAATAAAGGAAAATATACCGAGAACAATTATAGGATTCTTACGAACTTCATGGCATTTGATATCTTTCTCTGGACCTTCTAAAACAGGGCTTCTCAACCTTTATCATGTGCCAACCCGAAAATCATGTTCATACAATTCATGACTCCCAAACACTGGTCGAAGTTCGACAAACTCCCCAAAAGCTAAAATCACGAAGAAAATACTCTGCTTGCTGGTGGAGCGTGGTTCGGATTCCACGTTAAACTGTAGGTCTAAGGTGGAGTGAAAAGCTTGACCTTCGTCAGAATGAACAATTCGGGCGGAAGCTAACCAAAGATTATATATATATATATACTTCATAAGCACAGCGTTTATTATGGGTGGGAAGGGCCGGGATTTCAGCTGTTATATGCAAATACATTCATGATTGATAAATGCGTTGTCGGACGGCCGTAGGAAGAGAATTGAAAATAAAATTATCAGATCGGTTCGGGACCCCAAATATGATCTTCGCGAGTCCAAGGTTGGGAAGTCCTGTTCTAAAGGCCAAATTAACGCCTCCAACCATGGGCGTCGATTGCTTCTCAGAAGTCGGGGGGGCGGGGCATTTCAGAAATGACAGAGACCAGACCAAGAAGTATGAAGCAGTAACCTCATATATTTTTCGAACAAAATTATTATTTATATCCGTTGAATTGAACTGAAACAAATTACACTTCTTTTAAGAAATTTGGGAGCAAGTGTAGTTTACGTCCCCCTGACGCAAAAGGGGACACAAACTACACTAGGTCAAAGTTGGGGAACATAAACTACACTAGGTCAAAGTTGGGGAACGTAAACTACACTAGGTCAAAGTTGGGGAACGTAAACTACACTAGGATCTTTAGGAGCCATTTTTTAAATGAATCCATCAAGGTACAGGAATCCATTAGGTATACGCGGACAAAATTGGGGAACGCAAACTACACTAGGATAATGTAGGGGAACGTAAACTACACTAGGCACCACAGGGGGACGTAAACTACACTTCCTCCGAAACTTGCTACTTTAGATACACATAGACAAATGACACATTAAAAAATTATCAAAGATAGATATACTAAAGAAATACAACTTCAAATAAACATGTTGTTCACCCCACAAGAAAGTGGAGGGGACATGTCCCCCGTCCCCCACCCCACGATCGACGCCCATATCTCCAACAGCTTCACAGTTTAAAAAGTATGTCGCTGACCCAAATGTTTCTAGCGTTACGACTAAAATGAATATGAAGATTTCCAGAATGGCATATTTTTTATGAGCAAAGAAATCTTTTTTTACGTTTTGGGGCTCAAAAATAGTAAACTATTTACTTGTACTTCTTATAATTTAAGCCAACATATAAAGGAAATTGCTGACAAACTTTTAGGCATCGATAATGAAAACTGATACAAATTTTAGTTTACAATGAAGAATACTGTGCAGATAAAATAAAACACAGAACCTTAATTAATATGTAATTACATTGACAGCAATTGTAATTTCGTTTGGTAAAAATACTATATTTTAATTCAGATAAATAATAAATTATATTTCTAAGAAATGCATTCATAATTCAATGAATGAATCGTTAATGAAAATTTTAGTTAGTTTAGAAATCCATTTTCATTTATTATACAATAAATTTTAATAACAAGAAAGTTTTGGGATACGATCATAAATCCAATCCAAATAATACGCTACTTTAGTTGCCATGGTTTGTCCGTCTGGAACGCTGCACGTAATATTTTCTTTTTTGTAACTCTTAGAGTGAGAAACAATGCCAAGAACCTGGTACCGACCATTCAAATAGCTCATAATTGGTCCTCCGGAGTCACCTTTGCACAGGAAAGAATCCTGAAAAGGTCCGTAAAGGCAAAGATACCGTGGATCTACTATGTTTTTTTCTGGCCAGTATCTAATACAGTGATCGAACACGCGTACTGAAGCTTCTTGAAGTTCCATAGCAGGTGTTTGGGAACGATCAATATTTCCCCATCCGGCAACAACCATGTATCCACTGAGGGAGGAGGAGGAGGAGGAGGAAGGGTCTGGTAAACAGACGGCTCCGACTTCCTTGTGAGAGTTCAGATCTAAAGGTTCCGCGAGGCGAACGAGAGCGATATCATTATCCGAAGTCTTCAGAGAATGGCCTTCATGTACAATAATCTCAGCAACGCTAATGGTTTTTGTCACCCCTTCAATATCGTCGCTCGATCTTCGGCTCGAATCCCCAACGACGAGTGTGACAGCTCGCGAGGATACGACTGATCCTTCAGAGTATTTGAAGCAATGAGCGGCACTTAAAACATAATTTTTATGTATAATTGACCCTGCGCAAATGTAAGACTTTCCGTCATTCTTTACTTTGATGAGTACCATCCAAGGGAATTTATGGGGAGGTTTGACACTGGTGCCCTTGTAAATTCTGGATTCCAAGTTTAATTTTCCACAGTTACAGTGACCATCTCTCGAATGATAATTTCCCGAGACCCTACTTTTCTTAATCGTACTTCTAGGATCTGGGTGACCCCATGCGGAGACCTATAAAGAAGAAACTCAGAATATTACTAATAGAAAAACAGTGAGAACAATGTATAAAAATTAGAAAATTATTCGGATCACTTTAACATATTGCTTCCCAGGAACCTCTCCTTAACATATTGCTTCCCAGTGTATATCACTAACATATTGCTTCCCAATATTAAGGATAAGGAGTACGATAAAAAATGTTCGCTTTAATAAAGTAAAGGCATAAAAAGTAAATCATAACATGTTAAAATATTAGATTGAAAGTAAATTGATCAGAATTGTTGCGCTATATGGTCACACAAAGTAAAAAATGGATTTCGGAAGAATCGGTCACGCCACATCATTTTCCACAAGTACGAGTTGAGTAGCTCCTTTTTGCATCCTTTCATTTTCTTATATATTTAATGTAGGTTAACCGAATGCCCGGTTAGGTCAACTGTACGCCCTTGACGATTGGTTAGGTTAAGTTGTGATAATTTCGTTAAAACTAACGAAAATATCACGACTTAACCTAACCAATCATCAAGGGCGTACAGTTGACCTAACCAGGCATTCAGTTAACCTACATTAAATATATAAAGAATGCCCGGTTAGGACATTTATAGCTTTGTTTACGGTCGGTAGGTTATCTCTTAGATTACCAACCTCTTTCTAACCAACCAACCTTTCTCTTTTTAACATATTGCTTCCCAGTGTTAATCACTTTAACATATTGCTTCCCAGGAGAGATCACTTTAACATATTGCTTCCCGAATGCTTTGGGAAGCAATATGTTAAAGTGATCCAATTATTCCATGTTTGGAAATACATTAAATAAATGATTTCACAGATTATAAGAAAACTGTGAGCCGTGAAGAAGATAAATAAAATTTTCAATGTGAAAACTACTCGTAAATGAAAACTCTAAAATTATAACTGTGTTATACTGATGAATCTTTATGAACCTTATGTTGTTTCGTGCGTTGGTCTCTCTTCACACGGAGGTCAAGCTGGTGGCCCCGCCTCTGAATACTCAATACTCAATGAATACTCAATTTATTCTGTTATTTAGCATTTAAAGGATCGCTTAGGTTATTCTTTGTTTTTAAAGAGGACTGCTTAGTTTATTTTTGGTTTTTAAAAAGGACTGCTTAGGTTATTCTTTATTGTAAAAAGGACTGCTTAGGTTATTCTTTGTTTTTAAAGAGGACTGCTTAGTTTATTTTTGGTTTTTAAAAAGGACTGCTTAGGTTATTCTTTGTTTTAAAAAGGACCGCTTAGGTTATTCTTTGTTTTAAAAAGGACCGCTTAGGTTATTCTTTGTTTTAAAGAGGACTGCTTAGTTTATTTTTGGTTTTTAAAAAGGACTGTTTAGGTTATTCTTTGTTTTAAAAAGGACCGCTTAGGTTATGCTTTGTTTTTAAAAAGGACTGCTTAGTTTATTTTTGGTTTTTAAAAAGGACTGCTTAGTTTATTTTTGGTTTTAAAAGGACTGCTTAGGTTATTCTTTGTTTTAAAAAGGACCGCTTAGGTTATTCTTTGTTTTTAAAGAGGACTGCTTAGTTTATTTTTGGTTTTGAAAAAGGACTGCTTAGGTTATTCTTTGTTTTAAAAAGGACCGCTTAGGTTATTATTTGTTTTTAAAAAGGATTGCTATGTAAGTCATTAATTAGTAGATAAAAACTGCTGTAAGTTATTATTTAGCTAATATTTATTATTATTAAAAGTGACCTCATACAAAATGAACAATGGACACACACATTGTGAATTTCATAGATTAAATGGTGAATGAATTAAACATTTTTCCGAAAGTTGTTCAAGATCGGGACAATTAAAATTTTCTCATTGAAACAATAAATTGAATGACAGCACACGGATAATAACCCAGAGATGTCCATTAGTTCATTTTATATACAGTATATCGATATCCATGTTATATAAATATTTACTACAGAATTAACTAAAAACGACTACCCAAAACTATAAAACAAGAAACTCGCTTACAATGTTAGTATTTGAATCTATTTATTCGAACGTTTTAAAAGAAGCTAAAAATTTAATTCTCTTGATGCTGACAACCTGAGGATTTAATACTCACTAATAAAGTTATCCAGTAGAAAAACTGCAGCTTCATCTTTGCTAAAGAATGATGTGCACAGCACTGGTGGCTTTTCTTTTATACAGTATGCTTGAAAGCGAGCAGTGACGACATATTTACAAGGACTTTTCATGATTTAATGGAAGGAATGTTGAAGTTCACCTGTGGAATGTCTGAATTTGTTTATTTATAGACGATTCAATTAAAATTATGTTCAATTTTATCATCAGTTGTAATTCAGGTGTTTGAAATTCCGGTAATTAATTATGATTTTTGTATTGAGAATTTTATTTAAAAATTTATCTTAATATTCTCTCTCTCTCTCTCTCTCTCCTAAATAATAAAGTAGTGCATCTACTTCCAGTATATAGGCCACCTCACTACCCCGTTGATAAGGATATAAACTTGTATAACCAATTAAGCAAATTAGTAAACAATAAGATCAGTGTGATTTTTGGTGATTTTAATGGTACTTGTAGTTTATCTCTCCCCACCAATTTTGACAGAATATTTTCGTTAAAACTAAGGAAAATATCACGACTTAAACAAACCAATTATCAAGGGCGTACAGTTGATCTATTAGTAAATAGTAAATACTATTCCAGAAACAAACAATGTTATAATTAATAATAGATCAACTGTACGCCCTTGATAATTGGTTGGGTTAAGTCGTGATATTTTCGTTAGTTTTAACGAAAATATTCTGTCAAAATTGGTGGGGGGGAAATAACCTACAAGTACCATTTTAATTGTGGTAAGATACTGTAAATTGAGAAATTAAACAACTGATGCGAACGGCTATGTTCGCTGAAGACTGTTGGAATTTGCGAATGATAATTTATTAAGTTAGTGGGTTGACGGTCCTACAAGGGGTAATAGTAAACTAGACCTCGTATTCACGAACGAAGATGACCTAGTCTTTAACCTGACTATTGGTGAAAATTTGAATAACAGCGATCATAATTTGATTAGGTTTGACCTCAGGGTTCCAGTTAATACACGCAAAGAGACTCGTGAAAGACTGGATTTCTCGAGAGCAAAGTTTGAAAGCTTCCGAAGTAGTTTAGACTTTAGACACACTTGAAGTTCCAATAAGTGAGGATGTCAATGTTACCTGGAACTCATGTAGGGATCAATTTAGAATATTACAGAACACTTTTATACCCACTAAAATAGTTTCCTTGTCAACAAAGTCGCCAAAATGGTTTAACAACGAAATTAGCAATGCTATTACGGAAAGAAATAGAGCCTACAAACTACTTAAGTCACATCTCAACTGGACTAATTCAGAAAACTATATAAACCTACGCCGGAGGGTTATGTCCTTAATTAGATCAGCCAAACGTGATGAAGAAGCTAGAGTTGCTTCACTCTATAAAGTTAACCTTAAAGAGTTTTTTGCCCATGTTAATAGCAGAAAGTTTGTAGGTCCCCAAAAAGATAGAAATGGCGTACTGAAATTCAGTGATAAAGATACAGCTAATACATTAAACAAGTTCTTCGTTACAGTCTTCACGGAGGAAGACTCCATTGAAGTACCAAATCCTCGGATTACGTATGACGGTGACCATCCCGTAGAGACCATAAATTTTACGAGAGATGAGGTACAGCAATTAATTAACAAGATAAATGAATACAAATCACCTGATCCCGACTTATTTCTTCCAAGGGTATTAAAAGAGGTTAGCCACACTGTCATTGACAACTTAGTAACTACGAAGGTAATTCAATAAGTATCCGCACTTTTTACTTTCACAATTTTATTTTCACATCTGCTAGATTATAAACACATCACTTCTCAACATAGTCTCCCTGTTTCTCAATACACTTAGTCCAGCGATCTACAAGCTTCCTAATGCCATCACAAAAGAATATTTTTGGCTGTGTGCGTAGCCAGTCATGCACCGCCTCGTTCAGGTCATCATCGCCTTGGAATCGCTGACCTCTCAAAGCGTCTTTTAGTGGTCTAAACAGGTAAAAATCCGAAGGTGCCAGGTCTGGACTGTAGGCTGGATGGTCGGGAACTTCAAATTTAAGTTCTTGAAAGCATTTTCTAGTCTGTGCAGCGGTATGAGGGCGCGCATTGTCGTGTAACAGAATAAAACCTTCCCTTGCAAGGAAGTTCAAAGCGCAGCCGTCAGCAGGTAAAGTTATGCTAACACTGTTTTGGGATACATGAGGCCCTATCCTTCAACATTATCTAGAGCGTGGAACTACAGTAACAAGTGCATCGCATTGACATGCTTCGGAATGAGTTTAAGCAAGCAATTCGCACAAAACAGAGAGGGAGATTGTCGGAAGGTGTTATTCTGTTACACGACAATGCGCGCCCTCATACCGCTGCACAGACTAGAAAATGCCTTCAAGAACTTAAATTTGAAGTTCTCGACCATCCAGCCTACAGTCCAGACCTGGCACCTTCGGATTTTTACCTGTTTGGACCACTAAAAGACGCTTTGAGAGGTCAGCGATTCCAAGGCGATGATAACCTGGAGGCGGCGGTGCATGACTGGTTACGCACACAGCCAAAAACACTCTTTTGTGATGGCATTAGGACACTTGTAGATCGCTGGACTAAGTGTATTGAGAAACAGGGAGACTATGTTGAGAAGTGATGTGTTTATAATCTATCAGATGTGAAAATAAAATTGTGAAAGTAAAAAGTGAGGATACTTATTGAATTACCCTCGTATATTCAAACAAGAAATCGAGTTAGGGAAAGTTCCAACCGACCGGAAGTTAGCAAATGTAACAGCAATCTTTAAAAAGGGTGATAGAGAAAATCCTTGTAATTACCACCCGATCAGTTTAACATGAATTGTCGGCAAACTGTTGAAATCCATTATTACAGAACGTATTGTGTATCACCTTGAATCTAACACTCTAATTTTTTATTCTGAACATGGATGTAGGGGACATAGATCCTGTCTGATAAACCTGTTAGAGTTTTTCCATATGCTTACTCTATACCAGTGGTAGGCAACCTTTTTTGGAACTGGGTCAATTTGATTTATTGGTAATTTGATAATGGGTCAGTGTTCAAAATTTAAATCAAAATACACTATTTTCGGGACATTTTAAAATAAAAACACTCTTCATGTAATAATATTTACTATTTTATATATACTATATACTACAATTGACCGCGGGTCAGAGGTTGCCGACCACTGCTCTATACGATGCAAGTAGGGCAATAGAGATAGTGTATCTCGACTTTCTAAAAGCCTTTGACAAAGTCCCTCACGCGAGATTGATGGCTAAAGTCAGAGGACTAGGAATCACGGACTCGTTTCCAAATGGATTGAGGAGTGGTTAAAAGATAGAAAGTAGAGAGTAGTGATAAATGGAGTGGCTTCGGAGTGGGCGCCCGTCACCAGTGGTGTCCCTCAGGGTTCCGTCCTGGGTCCTTTACTTTTTATCATCTATGTTAACGATATAGACGTCGGGCTCCTAAGTACACTTTCCAAATTTGCAGACGATACGAAATTCGGAAGTAGTGTAGGTACTGAGGAGGGCGTAAGAACGCTTCAAAATGATCTTGACAGGTTGGGCGAATGGTCTGCTACTTGGCAGATGCCATTCAACTTGGACAAATGTAAGGTAATGCACATAGGTTACAAAAACCCGAAGACCGATTACTCTCTCTTGTGAAGGAACTTGACTGAGACCGATCTAGAGACTTAGGAGTCTATATCAGTAATGATCTGAAACCGTCGTCGAAGCACTGTGCAGCAAAGCTGGGCACTTGCGGTTTTTTTTGCGGTACTGCGGTACTGCGGTACTACCGCACTACCAAACCGGTACCGCATAACGCAGTACCGCAAAGGATCGCTGAAAGTACAGCCTGTACTTTCAGCGATCCTTTGCGGTACTGCGTTATGCGGTACCGGTTTGGTAGTGCGGTAGTACCGCAGTACCGCAGTACCGCAAAAAAACCGCAAGTGCCCAGCTTTGCTGTGCAGAAGTCGAAAAGATGGCCTTAAAATATTAGGTTATATTAAACGACAGTTCCGGTTTAGAAACAAGGAGATTGTAATATCTCTTTACAATTCACTAGTTAGACCTCAACTGTGGGCAGTTTTGGTCTCCGTCCCTTAGGAAGGATATAGAAAGGTTGGAAAGGGTACACGCAAGCAAAGCTGGGCACTTGCGGGTTTTTTTGCGGTACTGCGGTACTGCGGTACTACCGCACTACCAAACCGGTACCGCATAACGCAGTACCGCAAAGGATCGCTGAAAGTACAGGCTGTACTTTCAGCGATCCTTTGCGGTACTGCGTTATGCGGTACCGGTTTGGTAGTGCGGTAGTACGCAGTACCGCAGTACCGCAAAAAAAAACGCAAGTGCCAGCTTTGCACGCAAGAGCTACAAAATTTATCCCTTCCATGAAACTGCAAAACTACCAACGGAGATTGGCACCCCTAAATAATAAACCTCCTGGCCTCTAAGGTAAAAATACTTCGAGGCCAGTAGGTTAAGCGGTCAGCTTATTCAATTTTTCAAGATGCTATTGGCCAATAGCCAATCCGACAAGAAATAATGATTTTAAACTTGACCTAAAGACATTTAGTACATCTATTTGCGACAATTTCTTCTCCTATAAAATAGTTAATATTTGGAACCAACTTCCTTCAGAGGTTGTTTTAAGTCAAAGTGTAAATATGTTTAAAAATAGGTTGGACAAAGTTCTGAATACACTCATGGTTTAAGACTAAAATATAACGTAAACCTGCAGTAGTTCGTCTGTACGGTTTCTATGTGTGCATTGCGTAATTATAGAGATAACTTATAGTATATTCTCCACTTTCCTGCAAAATTTTCTTGGCTACTTCTCGAGGTTCAAGGTATTTTCTTCAATCATTTTTCGGACCTGCCTCTTCGGCGGAGGGAGCAGAGGGTGGAGTGGGAGCCTTATACTTTGCTACCCACTTTTTTACTACTGCTAGAATAGTTTAAAAAAATGAATTAATTTAATAACAGGAACCTCTCAGAGTGGACCGAAAGGTCTTTGAGGTTTCCCCTTGTCCTTGTAACTCCTTGTCCTTGTAAAACACTCTCTCTCTCTCGTACGTGGCTCAAAACTAGCATATATATATATATATCATCTTTTTCACATTAAATGAAAAATATTTTATATATCTAACATGTTTAAAATATAAATTTCAATAACAAGGTTGTTTTTGCTTCAGAGAAAGTCTGAATTAAATTTTTGTATTTCAAGGACGTTTACACACATATATATATATATATATATATATATATATATATATATGACGATTCAAAATAATATAATCATGTTTTGAAATTATTTATTTTGGATAATAATTGCACTTAATAAGTAAGCATGAAAAAACAACATTTATTCATAATTTTCTGTTAAATGTTCGAAATGTTCACCATTTACCCGCCAACATTATCACACACATGTTCGAACTTTTCTTGACAGGGAGTTTCGTGGGTTGTAGATAGGTCGTCGTGGAAACGCTACTGAATATCCTCCAAGGACATCTGATCTTACGCCTCTGAACTTCTATCTGTTGGGGTACCTGAAGGAAAAAAGGGTGCTACTTAGATAGCGTGATTCCTACCGGTGACTTCGATACTATAGGGTGATTCCTATCCGTTTTGGTTCGAAACTACAGTACTGTAGAGTGTGATTCCTATCCAAGGTATAAATGAAAATATAATAAATATAAAATGCTATTTATTATTCAATTTTATTTATTTAAAAAATAGTTTCGGTGCTACTATAGTATGTAGTCTACCTACGATTAGTTAGGTTTAGTCACGATATTTTCGTTAAAACTAACGAAAATATCATGACTAAACCTAACCAATCGTCAAGGGCGATGGACATTGGAATGTAAACAAGCAATTAGTAAACAAGGTAAGAAGCTATAATTAAAAGGTAGACCGCCGAATCGAGGTAGGAATCACGCTATAGTAGCACCGAAAAAAGTGTATGGTATTAACCTTCAAAATATGCAACACTTACAGGAAGAAACGATTGTTCGAGAATTAGGCAAAATCTCAACTAATATGAACATTTCTGTCCGCCAATCTGTTTTGGAACATTGCGCTGCATGTTTGCTTGCGAATGGTGGACATTTTGAACATTTGTTATAATGTTATAATGTTTCAGACCAACAAAGACCCTAGGATCCACTCATGACTGGTCTACCTAACTGTGTTCGTAATTGTCTATTGTGTATGTCCTCCGTGGTGGCGGAGGGGACCTACAATTTAACATAGAATAACTATTAAATGTTGTTTTTACATGCTCACTTATGTACATAGTAAATTTTTTGTTATTAAGTGCAATTATTATCCAAAATAAATAATTTAAAAATGTGTAATATATATAATATATATATATAGGGTATATATATATACAGGGTGGGCCGTAAGTTTCCATACATAGGAAAATTTAAACGTTTGTTTTTATGTTTCAGATACCCTAAGAATATGCGTTTGTAAGATCTTGTTTACTAATGAAGCAAATTTTTACGTCAATGGAGAGGTTAATCGGCAAAACATACGTTACTGGAGTAATGCTAACCCTAACTGGCTGAGTCCGACGAAGATGCAAGGTGCCGGTAAAGTGATGGTGTGGGCCGGGATATGGGGTGACAGAATTATTGGACCAATTTTTGTCAGTGGAAATCTTAATGCCGAAAGGTATCTTAACATGTTGCAAGAAGAGATTTTCCCATCCCTGCTAAACGAGGAAGGTAACTTCCCAGTTTACTTCCAGCAAGATGGAGCTCCACCTCATTATGGTGGAGTCGGTATTTGGATCAGCAGTTTCCGGATGCTTGGATTGGTCGGCGTGGTCCTGTGGAGTGGCCCCCAGATCCCCAGATCTCACCCCCCTTGATTTCTATCTTTGGGGGCACTTGAAGGCCATGGTGTATCAGGAAAAGATACGAGACATAAATCATCTAAAGGAACGTATCACCAACGCCATTACAAGCATAACGTCAACTGTGCTAATGCGTGTTCATCAACAGTGGGGAACACGTATTGAAATGTGTTTTCAAAACAATGGCAACCATGTAGAGCATATTATATAAATAAAAATGGTTGTCCATAAAAAAATGTTTATTTTCCTATGTATGGAAACTTACGGCCCACCCTGTATATATATATATATATATATACATACATCTATATATATATATATATATATCTATGACTTTTTGGAAACTCAGAAAAAATTCAATGATAACCAACACGGGTTTCGGTCAGGCAGATCATGCCTGTCACAACTAATGGAACACTACAACAACATTATTGATTCACTTGAAAGTAATGAAAACTATGATGTACTATGCACAGACTTTGCTAAAGCGTTCGACAAGTGTGACCATGGAATCATAATACATAAACTGAAATATATGGGAATAACAGGAAAAGTAGGGAAATGGATATATAATTTCCTTAGTGAGCGGAGGCAAGTCGTTACAGTACAAGGAGTATCTTCATCAGAATCAGAGGTCCTCAGCTCAGTACCACAAGGAACGGTATTAGCTCCACTACTCTTCATAATCATGCTAACTGACATAGATGGACGTTACCAGAGACAGCACAGTAACATCCTTTGCAGATGACACAAAGATCAGTAGAAAAATACGAAAACCAGAAGACATAGGATCTCTACAAACCGACATAAACAAAATTTACAAGTGGACGGAAGACACAATATGAAGTTTAACACCGAGAAATTTCAGCTATTACGGTACGGAAAAAGAGAAGACCTAAAGTCCATGGAATATTATACCCCAAATGGACAGGAGTCCAGAGAAATTCCAGAGCAAAAGATTTAGGGGTTGTAATGACAGATGATGCGAAATTTGAAACACAAAATAAGATAGCAGTAAACAGAGCAAGAGAATAACGGGTCTGATATTGAGAACTTTTAAACGAAGGGATAGGAATGTAATGATCCCCCTACTGAAAACCCTGATAATACCCAAACTGGAATACTGCTCGGTCCTAACATCCCCATATAAAAAAGAAGACATTAGACAGCTGGAGGGGATTCAAAGAAGTTTCACAGCCAAGATCAATGGGTGCAAAGAACTAAATTACTGGGAAAGGTTACGAGAACTAAACCTATATTCACTGGAAAGGAGAAGAGAGAGATACACCATTATTTACACTTGGAAAATAATGGAGAAACTAGTCCCTAATCTTACTCTGAATCCCATAACTCCCCAAACAACGGTGGAAGGTAGAAACGGTAGACTGTGTCGTATTCCCAAATTGAAGGCGAGACAGGGAACATCCTTAACCCTGAAAGAAAATAGTTTTGTAGTGAGAGGACCAAAAC